>JAGFPH010008765.1:8839-27978 GCA_018207615.1 Philaenus spumarius
CTTCCTCTAGGGCCATAGGTGCTCACTAAGAAAGGGTTTGAAAAATTCGAAATTTTAGGGGAGGTTTGGGGGGATCAAAGTTATTAAAAAATGACTTCTTCAAAACTACCTAACGGATTGGAATGAAATTTGGTATGTAGCTTCCTCTAAAGCCATAGGTGCTCACTAAGAAAGGGTTTTAAAAAATTCGAAATTTTAGGGGGGTTTGGGGGGATCAAAGTTATTAAAAAATTACTTCTTCAAAACTACCGAATGGATTGGAATGAAATTTGGTATGTAGCTTCCTCTAGGGCCATAGGTGATAACCAATAAAGGGTTTAAAAAAATTCAAAATTTTAGGGGGTTTGGGGGTATCAAAGTTATTAAAAAACGACTTCTTCAAAACTACCGAATGGATTGGAATTAAATTTGGTATGTAGCTTCCTCTAGGGCCATAGTTGCTTACTAAGAAACGGTTTGAAAAAATTCAAAATTTTAGGTGGTTTGGGGATCAAATATAGGTTGGAATATATTTGATGGTATAGGTATTCACTCCATCAAACAATCCATAGCGGTAAATGGATTAAATAACGTCATCTTCACATAGTTATTCAGCCTCGCTATGGCGTCGTCTGTTTCATTTTCACATCTATACTAATATTATAAAGAGGTAAAATGTGTTTGTTTGTTTGTTTTTTGTTTGTTTGTTTGTATGTTGGGGGTAATCTCTGGAAATACAGAACCGATTGAAAAAATAGTTTTACTAATAAAAAGCTACACTATCCGTGAGTAGCATAGGCTATAATTCATTTTGATAAACACATTTTTTATTTCAATATTTGTAAATTTAGTACGAAAAGATTCTTAGGTTAGGCCTTGATTGATAAACTGTCATATTTCTTTAATGTATACATTCATTATCATAGCAACCAATCGAATAAAATAACAGATAAAACAGCTGATTTCCATTAAAGCTGATTTCAAACTTTGAAGCATTTATTTGTATTTCTAACTTTTAGGTTAGGTTTTTATTAAATTGTAGACCAGAGCCTTGCTGATTCTTTTTACCTTTATTATAACTGCTGTTATAAAATATACGAAATAATTTGATTTGAACATTTAACATTATTTACTATCTTAGCTTTGGGGTTATTAGAAATCCTACACCTTTATTATAAAGAAAACATAACATGATTATTTTGTATTGAAAGTCCCAACGGTGTTGGCATGCGGAGCACGCAGTTTTTCTCCTAGTCTTAGATAAACATAAACACTTAATTGAAATTATTATAAAGATGAATTATAAAATACAACATTTTATTAAAAAACATTGACACATTTAAACACATGCACACCTTACCAACACACGATCTGCAATCGAATAATTCAAAAATTTATATTGGCGTCGCGTCGGCGCATTGGAGTCAAAGTGCAAATATCGGCGTGAATCCTGGCAAATGACCACGCTCTGGCGGGATGGACCGGAGATGTGGGGCAAGGACTTAAGTGGAGAAAAAAAAAAAAAAACATTTTCCCACACCGTTTTCTAATGTGACTCTTCCTTCAAACAAACTAGTGGATGTTTACCTCATGCTTGAACAGAGATGTACCGGATACCGGATATTCAGTCAGTGCTGAGTCTTAGGCCTCGTTTATGCACTAGCGGTCGACAAGCGGTTGACCGCGACGGCTACCCTCTCGTTTTTTAAACACTGTGGTGGGGGAGCCAGTGCTGCCAACTGTTCTCCAGTCCTGTCAGTCTGAAAAAGTGTTATAAAAAATGTAATCAAACACCGGGTAGGTTGGCAGCACTGACATGGGGGGAGCGGTGAGCCGCTGTGCATAAACGCTCCCATTTAAACCAATGCATTTTGAAACCGCAAAAAACTGCGGTTTGTAAGTGCACCGCTCTGTTTCTGTGAACCGTTGCGGCTCGCCGCTCCGCTTCTTGTTGCATAAACGTGCCCATTTAACTCAATGCACTTATAAAAGTAGCGCGGCGCGCCGCTGCGGTCGACCGCTAGTGCATAAACAGGGCCTTACTTGTGGTTATTTGCCTTCGATTGTTGTGCGTTTTTTAAAGTTTTAAGTTAATAATATTTCAATGCAATTTTCTTTGGTATTTTAAAATAAATAGGATCGATTATAAGCTTTATTAACATATCAAGGTAATTAAAATAATACTTTTAAAAGTATCTCAGATATAAACTGAAAAGTATAAAATTGCAACTGGTTTATCTACCCGCCGGGAGTAATGATGTTTTTAGTCGGGTTAGTAGAGGTTTGCTCAAGTGGCATATATATACGCGCCGATATATGTTGTACATGTTGCACGTTCGTTGATAACGTAGAAGACGATACATACCAAGACCGAATAACTTGTGTTTAGTTTAGTTAAATCAGGGTTTCATAAGTACTAGGGTCAACTGCTCGCTTCGCTCGCCAACTCCGGCAGTGAACCATGTTGTCTCATGTTGATGCCACTGCAAACATATATTATTGTTACTGTGTTATTTTTCCGGAAATGATGATTGATTAGGACAGAAGCACTTGTACACAAGTTGGGTGGTGGGGGTGGTTTTGGACTGTACAAAATGTAAGGCAGATTGAAATGTAAACGTACTATTCCCAACATTTGTCCACAAAATTGCTAATTTTATTCATATTGTTTAAACAAATAAATGAGCACTGTGGCGACAAAATCACACTGATTTAAATAAAAAACCCCGAACCACAAAACAAGGAACAAAAACAATAACTAAACAACTAAATTGTAAGTTATGTTTAATACGTTACCCTTATGTACATTTCGATGACGTGGTCTTCATCCTCAGAGGGTTTTAACACTACTCTAGTGTGTAGGCCTAGTGTGTAGTGAGTAGTGTTAAAACCCTCTGAGGATGATGACCATGTCATCGAAATGTACATTAGGGTAACGTTTTAAACATAACTTACAATTTAGTTATTTAGTTATTGTTTTTGTTCCTTGTTTTGTGGTTCGGGGTTTTAATTTAAATCAGTGTCATATTTTTTATATTTAAAAAAAAATTTATATGAATTTTAACGGAAATAATAATTTATTAGGACAGAGGAACTTGGATCTAAGTTGAGTGGTGGGGGTAGCGGTAAAATGTACGTAATGTAAGATTGAGATCGTAATAGACATGCATATCCCCATCATTGTGCATAAAATTCCGAATTTTGTCCATAATTTTTACACTTTTTCAATTTTATAAGAGTAATTTTGTATATTTTCGGAATAAAAAGTAGCCTAAAATATTCTCTGAATGGTCCTCAAAATCGTCTGATTGAAAGATTCGTCAAAATTGGTATAGCCATCCCAAATATTAGCCTGGCTAGACGGACAACACATTTATAAATGTGTGTTTAGGTTTTTGTAATGTATGAATAACGTTACGAGCTTTAAAAGATGTCATTATGCAATCACAGACAGGCACTTCAATTTTATTTATACTTATGTTCGCTATAACCATGGAAACCTGTAGGGTTAATCCATTTGGATCAATCTCAAGTTATTCATGGCATGGCATTTTATTTATATAAACACTAGCTGACCCGGCAATGCTTTGCTATTGCTTAATTTGAAACTTTGAAAGCCTGTAATTCGTATCCCTGAGGGCCGATGTAAATTATAAGGGGATTCTGCTCATTACTTGATTTACATAACCTAAAATTATATTAATTTTTTGATCCAAATCAATTGTTGATCAAAATCAGCTGTTGATCAAAATCAGCTGTTGATCAAAATCAGCTGTTTTAAGCTTTCAGCTGTTTTTTGTGCCCCTGATAAAATCAAAAGAAATCTTTCTTCTTCTTCCTTAAGATTGACCTTACATAAGATTAACATTGAAACTTTGAGGGCCACTGGGGCGTAGCCCTAATGTCCTAGGACTTCGGTAAATGGCCTAAAACCTTCCCAGGGTTAACCTGTGTTACTATGCAAAATTTCAAAGCAATCGGATTGACGGTTTCGTAACGCATAAAGGACAAACATACAAACGTACATACGTTGAATTTTATATATATGGACTAAATTAAAATTATTAAAAAGGTAAATTAGAGAATAAAAAATTAAATTAAAAAACATTGGCATATTATAACAAATTCACATCATACAATCACACGAACCTTCTGCAATCAAATGATTACGTTAACAATTCAAAAAACCGATATTGGCGTCGGCGCACAGGAGTCAAATTAATTAACCTCTAACATCAACTCCTATAAAAGTAGGTGTACGAGTAACAACATAATACAACAGCTGATTTCATCCATCATCTGTAATAATTAAACAAAACCTAGCGTAGATTATACTTAGGGTTATAATTTAAATCAATATAAGTCTTGCGAAGTTGATTTTTTTTAAAGTATGAGTTAAAGAACTAATTTAGCCTATAATACGTTATAATATTTGCTTTGAGTTTATAAAATTTATATAAATACAAACTTTTATTATCAATATAATTCATTTATAAAAGTTTAAAGAAGAGATACCCATTCGTTTAACTTCGGAAACATTCGTACATCTTCGTATAACATATTAACATAATATTCCATTATTAATTTCTTCATTACAATATTAATAACTTCTAAATCACTTGATCTATCAATATGAAGTTAGAAAGCAATTGCAAGCTAATGGTTTGTCTTTATTTGGATATCCTTATATTATAATAAAAAAATACGCGAAGCAGTTTTTTTGTGAACACAACCCTTATTTCTCCCTTATTTCTGGTCCAAATTTAATTTTAAGTTGTCAAAAAATTGGTTTTATTTCGAAGTTTTGCAATAAGGTTAAGATGTCAAAAATTCTTATCATTAATGGCGTGAGCTAATCTTAAAGGCCGGGTTTTCCCCACAAGATTAACATGGAACGAATTTAAAAAACATTTCCATACAAAACAGCTGTTTATAATAAGAAACAAACTAATCCAGCTGCTTTCGTGGATGTAAGCAATGATTTTTATAGTAATAATGATTTTAATGTTTATAATAATATTTTAAAAATCATTTCTATACAAAACAGCTGTTTATAATAAGAAACAAACTAATCCACCTGCTTTCGTGGATGTAAATAATGATGTTTAAAGTATTCAGGAGGTAATAAAAACATTTCTACACAAAACAGCTGTTTGTAGAAACGAATTAATCCACCTGCTTTCGTGGATGTAAATAATGATGTTTATAGTATTCAGGAGGTTATAAAAACATTTCTATACAAAACAGCTGTTTGTAGAAACAAACTAATCCACCTACTTTCGTGGATGTAAATAATGATGTTTATAGTATTCAGGAGGTTATATAAAAACATTTCTATACAAAACAGCTGTTTGTAGAAACAAACTAATCCACCTGCTTTCGTGGATGTAAAAAATAATGATGTTTATAGTATTCAGGAGGTTATAAAAACATTTCTATATAAAACAGCTGTTTATAATAGGAAACAAACTATCCAGCTGCTTTCGTGGAAGTAAATAATGATTTTTAAATAACAGATAAAACAGTTGATTCGGATGTCCAGCTTTTAGTACAAAATAATATTTCAAGTTATGCCCATACCGAACCAACACATGTTTCAACCCACACAGACCAATAAAAACTTGCGTTAAGGAATTTAAAAATAAGAAACAAACTACGTTACATCCAAATTAAAAATAAGTAAGTCATATAGTAGACCTATGTTTTGATAATATACGGTAATTGATAGTGAGTAACATTTTGGTTAGGTTTTTGATTAAGTGTACACCTGAGCCATACTGGTTCTTTTAACCTTTATTATAACTGCTGTTATAAAGTATACGAAATAATTTGATTTGAACATTTAACATGATTTATAATCTTAGTTTTGAGATTATTATTAATCCTAAACCTTTATTATAAATAAAACATAACATATGTTTTTAGAAGGTTTCATCGGGGGTTGGCGTGCGGAGCACGCAGGGGTCTCCCTAGTAGTATATAATAAGGAATATAAATAAAAAAATTATATGATACATTTATATGATTTATATGATACAGCCCTCGGTTATCAAGATAGAACTGGCCAATAACCACCGTACAAAGTAGCCTGTTTTGTTTAGTTCAGTTCATAGAAGATAAGATTGTGTACACCAACCGGCTCAATCCGTATCGCACTGTAAATTATGTGTTGTGAATTTTTTGCTATTAATATGTTTGTGTTTTTGTGTGTATACGACGACCTGAATATTGATTAATATTATATACTTGATAATGAGATTGCGGTCTCATAATAAAGGAGGTCTACTCCTACGGTAAGTAGGAGAATAAAAATAAGTCACAAGACGGACTAATAACTAGGTAAAATACTTATAGTAATTTCCTGTATTTATTTCATTTTATGAAGTGACTTGGATACTAAAATCATGAAACTAAAAAAAATTACAAATAGGCCTACAGTTTTATAATCCTTATATTTGTACACGTTAATCGAGTTAAAAACCCCCGTCAGCATAATTAAGTTGGCCTAGATAAAGTGTGTTGTTATTAAATAGTTTTTTAAGTTATGTATTTCTGATGTGTTCCTAATTCATCTGCTGTGATTTTTCAGGGGCTTACTAGCATTCAAAATAATACACAATCCAGTACACTACAAATACACAAAGTCTAAATACACTCGGATTTCATTTTATTAAATCGAAACAGTTTTCAAGCAGCAAATTAAAAGTTGCTAACTAGCCTTTTCTCAAATCCTTGTACCAGAAACAACTCGCAATACTTTCCGACGAGCTCTGACATTTCCCTGATGCGAAGTGAATTTAATAACATTGGCAATAACGTGGCTGAACTTTATTGCTTCTAGAAACAGTAATTCAATTTTGATTACTCGTGTTTCCTGATCGAACCTGAACTTTTAATAAGTTCAAGTTTTTATTTCCCAATAGTGAATCAAAGAAAGTAGTCCCGTCTCGGCTGCCTTCAACTTTATCAATAAAATAAATTGCACTTCAGTTTTGTGTCTGACGAAGCAGTATCGAATCTGTAATTACTTTTACAATTAAAACAATACACGATGTTTTCAGTAAACAATTGTAAATAAACGGTACCAGGAACTGGCACATACTTTCTCACAAACACATTCACTGTGACTTGTAGGGTGGGGTAGGAGAGATGATTTCTTAAAGTAGTAGATTAACTAATAAATATTATTATTATTATCTAGAGAGAAAACTATTCTATCGATTTCGAACAAATTTGCACCACACACGTCACTTAGGCCTGTATAGATGCAAGAAAAAAGGTTTTGAAACATTTTGAAAATCAACCCCCTTTATGGCCAAAAAACCCCAAAAGACAGTTATTATTATCATTATTAGCTAAACGAGAATTTTTAGAAAGATGCAGTTTTTTGCATATGGTGGGTACATTAAAGTCTACAAATAAGTCAAATTTTATCAAAATCGTTAGAGCGGTTTTTTTGTAAACAAATAATAACTGTTTTTTTTGCAAAAAATTGTTTTTTTTTTTTAAATATTCAATACCGTTTTTTGTCATATATACAGGCCTACTTGACATGTCTGGTGCAAATTTTTTGAAATCGATCGAATAGTTTTCGCCATTTCGTCAAAAAAACTCTAAAATCAGTTTTCATTATTATTATTATTAGCTAAACGAGAACTTTTAGAAAGATGCGGTTTTGTGCATATGGTAGGGTACATTAAAGGCTACAAATAAGGCAAATTTTATCAAACTCGTTAGAGCGGTTTTTTTATAAAAAAATAATAACTGTTTTGTGTTTTTTTTTGCGAAAAAGAGGGTTGTTTATTAAAAATTTTCATAGCCGTTTTTCGTGCATCTATACAGGCCTACTTGACATGTCCGGTGCAAATTTGTTTGAAATCGATCGAATAGTTTTCGCTCTAGCTTTGTATACATACAGACATACATACATACATACAGGCATACATACATACAGACACACATATATACATACATAGACATACATACAGACATACAGACAGACATTTTGTGAGAACTACTTTTTTGGACTCAGGGAGTCCTAAAACGGATATATCCACAAAAATCTCAACATCGATTTTTTTTGCGATCACTATACTTTCTCTATACTATAGTATAGTGAGAAAGTAAAATAGGAATAATCCGTCGTTGGAAACTTTTAAAACAGAACAGTAAATGTTAGGTAGGCTTGCATTATATGGTAGCATTTCAAGTTAGGTTTCGTCAAAGTAAGTTTAGTTGGTTATACGGGGTGAGCCAAAAAACACGACATTTAAAAAAAATGAAATACAGAAATTCAATAACAAAACATAGTTTAATGTTACCAACCAAACTAAAATATTTGCATGATTTTGCCATTTCTTATGACAAATAATGTCCGTCAAGTGTCGTCCTTCACATCCACACAGGCCTCCCACCTCTTCTGCCTGCTCGCTGTAACCTTCCTTGACTGAGGAAGGAATTGCAGCGATCTCGTTCCTTGTGCACTGCTTTAGTTCAGCAATATTCTGGGGCTTAGAAACGAAGACTATTAGATAGCCCCATAGCCAACAGTCGGAAGAGGGCAGACCTGGGGATTGCGCAGACCATGGGACATCAAATCAAATGTCCTGGAAACAGTTGACATATAACTGGCATTGACTCATTTGATGTGTGACAAGTCGCACCATCCTATTTGAACTAAATAGAGTTTGTGTCGATTCCTAACTGACTAACAAAATTTCTGAGCATGGTCACATAGCATTCTGAGTTAACAGTGACGTGCATCAATATATCGTTCTAAAAAGAAATATGGAATGATCCCAAACCGATCCACTCCACACCAAACAGTCACTTTTCGTGAATAAAGTGATCGTTCATGAAGTTCTCTTGGATTCTCGACAGACCAATATTGAAAATTCTGTTTACTAACTTTTCCCGACAGTTCAAAATGAGCTTCATCCGACATGACCAGTACTTGAAGAAGATTCGCTTCATTCACAAGCTGCAAATAGTCTAAAGCACATGGTAAGGCGTGAATCGAAATCCCTCTCGTTTAGTTTCTGAGTCATCACTGTTTTATAGGGATGGAAATTTAAATCCAAATGCGTTTTTCTGCGGACAGAAGTAGTAGAAATTGGTCGATGTCAATATCAATATCTGGAGGATCAGGATAGCTCAGTGGTAGAGTGTTGCCCCGGAAAGGCAAAGGTCCTGGGTTCAAATCCCGGTCTTGGTCCATGTTTTTTCACTTGTAATTTAATTAATTTAGCCCTTGCTGAGGAAGCGTGTAAGCAGGTAATTTATTACAAATTAAAAATAATAATAAATAACACCACTGTAGGCTGCAAAAAGAATTGATATTGTGTTCAATGTCGCATGCGAGGTATTCAGTCTATTAAATTCATAATTGCCGTAACACCATAGAAGTGAGATAACATCGACCAATATCTGGAGGATCAGGATAGCTCAGTGGTTGAGTGTTGCCCCAGAAAGGCAAATGTCCTGGGTTCAAATCCCGGTCTTGGTCCATGTTTTTTCACTTGTAATTTAATTAACATGTTTTTATTTATAAAATGTAATAGTGCAAGTAAAAATAAAATATAACGCCGAGTTGTGCAATAAAACATTTACTAAAATCACGTTTTAAAAAAAATATTGTAATAATTAACGTTTCTTTTCCAGTATTAAAGGTCCTCGCTATCCTTTGTAATTCTTTCATTTATTTCCTGCATCGGTTTCTATCCTGAAGTAAACTTAGACGGTTTACTAAAGCTTACAGACCTTTCTTTAAAGCGGATCCTGCCATGCCTATAACAATAACTTATTGGTATGTATTGTTTCTTTATAGATATGTTCTTTTCTCTCTTTTCAAAGCGTGTGTGTGCAAATATGTGTTACGGTATTTGAAAACATTTTAACCTGCTGTCAGCTTTATTCATGTTGAAAGTAATAATAATTCGACCACGCAGCTGAACCGCTGACGTGAGTTAAGCAAATTTCCAAAATTAAATTTATAGGCCTACGTTTTAGGGCTTCAACCAACAATTTGGGAAATAGGTCTACTCACGACGTTGCTGAATAACGAATTGCTTCGCACGCCATTCCGAAAATTGGGAGTATCTTCAACACACAAAGCATTGCGTGCTTCGCACGCCAACCTCACTGTAAAATCCACCACATGGCTTTGAACCGGGTACTTTTATGGTATTTTATGTTTTGATCGATTTTGGGGGAACGAAGCGAGCTATAAGGTCGCGTAAAAAACATAATGTGCAGAATATCATCCTACATTTATATTTGTAGAAACAACTCTAAAAAACATTCATTCAAGTAGGAAAAATCTAGAAAAATAGTTACTTCTGGTCAAAAAACGTGCTTCCGGTTGTTGGATTTTTTTTTGCTAACAAACTCGTCCAAACGACGTAGACAACCAACATGCGTACCAAATTTGAACCAAATCGGAGTTAAAAGGTGGCCGCTAGAGTGCGAACACATATGTACATATGATTTTTAATGACACCCCAAAACGTGTTCTGGGGACCATGATCGGTACCCATTTGCTACTCCCGACCTTCGGTCTTACCATAAGGGTCACTACAATAGCTCATTTTTCCTATGGAAATTCGTTAATAATTTGATCAAGCAGCTGAACCACTGCTTTAGTTTAGCATAGCTTTAGAACCACAGCTGGACGTAAGTTTAGCGAATTTAAAAAAATAAATTTATATATATTAGGGTTTCAACAACAGTTTGGGGAATTGGTCTACTCACGAAGGCGCTGAATAGGCAGTATTTGCATAATTTGTTTTCGCCTAAGCTTCCAGCTTCGACTCACACGTTGCTTCGTTCAACTCGCCTAGCGAGTTTGCACCTTGATGTTGCCGCCTA
Source organism: Philaenus spumarius (assembly GCA_018207615.1). Classification (NCBI taxonomy): domain Eukaryota; kingdom Metazoa; phylum Arthropoda; class Insecta; order Hemiptera; family Aphrophoridae; genus Philaenus; species Philaenus spumarius. Next base: position 19,685 of record JAGFPH010008765.1, read on the forward strand.
GGATTATGGCCTGTGCTTTCCGAGTTTGCATATCGACCATGTGCCTTCGGATTAAGGACTGCGTCGTTTCATGCGCAGGGGTCAAATTTGCTTTTTATGATATTTTACGTTTTGATCGATTTTAGAAAATTTGCAGAATAATATAATATATATTTTGTTTCTTATATTTATTTTCTCACTATACTAGGCCTATAGTATACAAAAAAGTATAGTGATCGAAAAAAAATCGATGTTGAGAGTTTTGTGAAAATATCCGTTTTTGGGACCCCCTGAGTCCGTTTACAAAATGTATGTATACAAAGCTATTCGATCGATTTCGAATAAATTTTCACCAAACATGTTGTCAATTAGGCCTGTATAGATGCACAAAAAAATATTTTGAAAACTTTTGAAAAACAACCTTTTTTGGCAAAAAAATCAGTTATTATTGTTTTATAAAAAAACGGCTATAGCGATTTTGATAAAATTTGGCTTATTTATAGTCCTTAATGAACCCTACCATATGAAAAAAAACATCATCCTTCTAAAAATTACCGTTTAGCTAATAACAATAATACTAGTTTTCAAGTATTTCCAGTCTAGATGCAGTTACAAACTGTTTAGAAATAAGCTGATACGTAACAAATATCAGCTGAGATTAACAATAAAATTATTTTTATTTAGTAAACTACCTCTCTTAGATGAAAGTACAACTTAGATAAAGCATTATAAGTCACTAGGGGCTCTGCCCCTGGACGCTTCGTGAACCAACCCCGCCTCGGCCTTCGGCCTCAGACGGCTGCATCGCTTCGCTCGCCGTTGGAAAATTCGATAAAGAATCTTGTTAATCTTCTGTCAACTAAAATTATGAAACCAGGCTTAAATATATTAACAGTAATTGCAAGATTAATTATAACCTCAAATACATGCTTTAGACACGAGAGAGGCTTTCATTACGATTTTAGTCCTAGTTCTACTATCTTCTGTCAACTAAAGTTTTGAAACCAGGCCTAAATATAGTAAAAAATATTGCAAGATTAAAATAACCTCAATAGTATGTTTCAGAAATGAGCCAGGTCTATATTACAAAATTGACTATTAGAATTTATCCATCGTTGCCAAGTTTACCTTTTTTTTTTTGACAAAAGAAATTTTTAAATTAGGCAGAATTTATTATAATTCCAACGTGTGGAAACAGTATAAATTAGCTTGTTTTTTAACAGTAATTAAAAACTATCCAATGAACAGCTGATTTTGGATAATACTCAATCTCAGTTCTATTCCACTCTTTCCAACGTGCTAAAACAGTATAAATTTGCTTGTTTATAAACAGCTGTTTTGATCGCTTTATTTACTATTTCGTTGTTATTTTGTAACCAACATGACAACCCATAAGACCCTTGTTAAAATTTTCAACTTTTAAATTAGATTTTCTCAAAAAATTTTCGTTTTTACACGAAATACAACTATATGGGTGTACTTAAAAATCAAAACTACACCTAAATAGAAAATTTCTTCGAATTCGTTAGAGCCGTTTTCGAGATCCGCGACAGATACAAAGGTAAATACAAAGATAGATACAAGAATTGCTCATTTAAAGTAATAGGATTTTCGTATTTATATATATAAACCTAAACATAAAATAAGAAGAAGCGTGCTTATGTCTGTATTTGTTTAATCATTTTCACAAATTAATATTTTCGTATAAAACCTTGGCACAGCCAAAGCGGGTACGACAGTTATTCTTTAATAACGCTGATTTACAAATCATACAAATTAAATTTTACAAAACATATTGCAAGTAATTATCATTTTTATTTCTAAAAGCACGTTATTAAACTCGCAAAGAGAAAAATGATTACAATAGAACGCTCTGGAATAAATTAACGCGACAGAGAGGGTAGAGTTATATTGAACGCAGATAAAGGGAGAGAGAGAGAGAGATAGACAAAGCCCGGAGTCAATTTATCTTGTGTTATGAATGTTGTACATGACATCTCCCCGACTTATCTTTTAGATGTATGCGCTGCGTTAACAGTTTTAGCTAATTTATATTTTACAGAAATAACAGCAATTTATGAAAGTCTGATAAATTAAACGAGTAAATTATGTGTCCTGTACATACTTATTGTAGTTAATACATTACTCTCGAGAGACCGCGCGTGCTTCGTACGCCAACCTTGTGTTGATGATTTACACTATATTGTAGATGGAATGTTTTACTTATTAAAAAACAGTAATTTGTAAAATTCATACGATTTACTTTAGTAAGTTTTGCTCGTAAGTCTACAACACCCCCCATACCCTGCTGATATTTATTTGTTTAGTGCTGCCAACCTAAGCACATTGAATGAATGTTTAATTGTGATGTCAAACTGGGAAGTTTTTAGGCTTCGAATTTTGTATGACGTGTTATCTTTCTATATATAAAAGCCAAATCCACTGACTCACTGATCACGATTTCTCAAAAACTACTGAACGTATTGGAACGAAATTTGGTATGTAGCTTCCTCTAGGGCCATAGGTGGTCACTAAGAAAGGGTTTTAAAAACATTCGAAATTTTAGGGGGGTTTGGGGGTTCAAAGTTACTAAATCACGATTTCTCCAAAACTACCAAACGGATTGGAACGAAATTTCGTATGTAGCTTCTTCTAGGGCATAGGTACTAACTATGAAAGGTTTTCGAAAACTTTGAAATTTTAGGGGGGGGGGGGTTCAGGTTGGTCAAAGTTACTAAATGAAGATTTCTCAAAAACTACTTAAAGGATCGGAACGAAATTTGGTATGTAGCTTCCTCTGGGCCATAGGTGCTCACTAAGAAAGGGTTTCAAAAAATTCAAAATCTTATGGGGCGGGGGGTTGAGTGGGTCAAATTTACTAAATCACGATCTCTCTAAATCTACCAAACGGATTCAAATTAAATTTGGTATGTAGCTTCTTCTAGGGGCATAGGTGCTTGCTAAGAAAGGGATTTAAAAAATTCGAAATTTTAGGGGGTTCGGGAAGTCAAAGTTACTAAAAATCCCCATAAAAATACGAAGGCTAGTATAATATATTTATTGATATATTTGTTTGGTTAATATACATTTAACTTTGATTTCTCTATCGATCCATGCAAATCCGGATCGAGGCATCCATCTATATATTTTGCTACTCCAATCTATATATTTATCATCATATCTAATGAACGATTTGTCTAAATATGGTGAAATCTCAAACAATATATACTATTTATGAGATAGATATTCCAATTTAAAAAAATATTTACGGTTATAAGTCTTACGAATTTTTTTTGAATTGTTTAAAATATTGGTAATTTTTTTTTTATTTTGTTGCCTACAGACTGATCATGATTTCTTAAAATGTATATAGCCTTGAAACAAGAAACCTGACACAAATAACTGTACCTTGCCCCTCCCGCCCCTCCCTCACTTTCACTTTCTTACTCATTGACCACAAGGCACTGGTGCATCAGTTGGCCTTATAATTTTGATGTTCTCATTCCTCTAAACCCTTCTATTCCTGATACTCCCGTTCCCTCTTACATTGCGGAGGATAATATTGGGGAAATTTAGCAGCTTTCTGACAATGATCTCCAAAACTCTCGGTCTCCGTCGACAGAACCGTGTTTGTCATCTGATACTGTTGAGTCAGATCATTGTTCCACTGTTCAAACCACCCAGAAACGTGGGAAAAACGGCGAAAACGTTTTTTCTAATACTAATCGTGCTAAGGCACATAGGGAGTCTGTCAAAAAATACAGTGCAAAAAATCCCGCCGTAAATCGCGAGGCTGTCAAAAGATGAAATAAAAAAACCCTGCCGTGCATCGTAAGTCTTCCAAAAAGTACAGTCAACAAAATCCCCAGGTCAAAATGGCTGCCGTTCAAAAATACAGTTCTAAATTATGTCCCATGAAGGTGCTTCCATGGTCTGAAAAATCAATGTCAATGTTTCACTACAACTGCAACACCGATTATCACAAAGACAAAACAGTTGAACTAGGTCCTATGACGACATGTAAATGGTGTACGGCTATGAAGTGGTATAAATGACATGGTTTAGAACCTGCGATTCATATCCTTATGCCACACAAAATTACCATCATTTGTCGCATTTATTTCACCAAAATAATTATGCAATAGCGAAGAATTGCCGGGTCAGCTAGTGATATATATTTTAAACACGTGATGCTCACAATAACTGCTTAGTTTTAATGTGTATCTTCATTTTTGTTTACGGGGTAGCAGTTGTTTAAAGACATTCGAACTTTACAACCCAAGGGTGGTCAATAATGGATTATGAATATTTTGTATCGGATTAGTAACATTAGTACACAGTTTCGTAAACATAATATTTAGACAAGTCAAAATAATACGAGAGTGAAACATGTCGTTGTTTCAGTAAATTGTCACATTAACACAAACATACGAACATACAGCTCCGAAAACGTATTAATTTGAGTACAATGAAATCACTTAACGCTTTAGGCCAGAGCTTTACAAAACAAAGTTATAACATTGTACATCCTCGCGTATAGCAACCCCACTGAAGTCGCCTGCCAAGGTACATTTTGAAATGCATATAATTTAAATCCCATCATTTAACATTAATGCCCAGATATCCGCCATTTTTTTGTGTGCAAAATAAGTCATATCTAGAGAACGGTTTGACTGATTGAGTTCAAACTTGGCATGAAGCTTAAACTAACAATGATATATACCGAGAAAAATAATCGATACTATCGAATGTTGCGTTTTAAAATGGCGGCTGTTTAAAAATCTGGGATATCTGGGAAACGAAGAGTTTTCGGTCCTATGTTTCTATGAACTTTTCTTGTTATTTTCACCTGAAGAACAAGTCCTGAGAGTTTCTCCGTTTCTTCGTGGGACACCCTGTATATAGACAACTTAAATAAATTACAAGGGAAATTAGGAATTCAGTCGAACGTAGAATACTTATTTCAAGGTTATCTACTGACAGAAAGGGAGAATTGAAATTTGTATTTACAAAATATGTATTTTATTACTAAGTAATTGGAAATTAAAATGTAAATATTTCTAACGGGTCTTTTCATGCACAAAGAGAACTTAGTACTTAGTGAATATTAAAAAGGCTTTTTGTTTAATGAACGATTTCATTTGCCACACTAAGTGCTGGTATCTAGAAGACTTTTCAATTATTTATAAAAGTAAATTTTTAATTAACATTTCAGCTTAAATTTTTAAAACATTAATTGCTGTTAGTTTACTATTAAACCTACATTAACGTTATATCTAAACTATAGGCCGATTTAAACGTTACGACACAAAAGAGAACAAAATATATGAATAACAAACATAATACATAGTTCAAGATTAGATAATATTTTAATAATCGTATTTAATTAGACATTACGTTAATTTATCATTTATTTTCCTAAGAAAATGTTTTAGTAAAAATTCTTAAGTAGTCAAAAATACCTAAACTTATTCAATGAGAAACACTTTCTAATACTTATTTTCATAACGGCAATTTTAATATTTATTGTATTGTCATAATAGCTAAATGTGTCACAGCTAAATACAAAATCGTTTGTCATACTCCCACCACAATCATAGAAAACCATACAGTTTTGGAGTACATGTAGTTAACATTTTATAAATAGAACCTATATTTATAACAATATACTACAACTAGCTGCCCGATCCGGCTTTGCACGGATAGACAAATCAAAGTTAAAGGTATAATAACAAAATATATATTATATCAATAAATATAAATTGCACTATGTATTTCTTATGGGGATTTTTAGTAACTTCCCCCCCACCCCCTCCAAAATTTCGAATTTTTTTAAACCCTTTCTTAGAGAGCACATATGGCCCCACGAGAAATCGTGATTTAGTAACTTTGACCTCCCAAACCCCACTCTAAGATTTCGAATTTTTTGTAAAACCTTTCTCATTGATATCACCTACGGCCCTAGAGGTAGCTACATAACAAATTTTATTCCAATCCCTTCAGTAGTTTTAGATAAATCGTGATTTAGTAACTTTGACCCCCTCATACCCCTCAAAATTTCGAATTTTTTGAAAACCTTTCTTAGTGAGCACCTATAGCCCTAGAGGAAGCTACATACCAAATTTCGTTCCGATCCGTTCGGTAGTTTTTGTGAAATCGTGATCAGTGAGTCAGTGAATTTGGCTTATGTAAATAAAGATCTATTTATACAAGGACATACAAATCTTAAAATACGTATTAACTCAAGCGTGGAGTGGTAAACATTGCCTGCACTCTTATGTTATCACTAGGACCAAACAGTTTATCCAAAAACAATTTGACCCTTACACCAGCCGCCCTCAATTTCTCTCTTCAGGTTAGTTTATAACTTGAATAAATGTGATCCCATTTGAATGTATTTTTTTTCCATAAGTAGGTACGAAATTTGGCAAGCTTTTAGGATATATGACCAAAATCGTTTCAATGTTTCCCATGTTCCGTGAAAACATCTGATTTCCTAAGTACTCCTAAGTTTTCAGCGCTAACTTGTTGCTATTAGGATCAGACATTGTTTAAAATAGTTGAAACAGTTTTCAAGTTGTATAAAGATAATTTTCAGCTGCTATAAAAACAAAATCACAATTTTTCATTACATTTATGTTATTAGCGAATTTCCGTAGGAAAAATGAGCTATTGCAGTGGCCAATATGGTAAGACCCAAGGTCGGGAATAGCAGAAGAGCATCGATCATGGTACCCACAACACGTTTTGGGGTGTCATTAAAAATCATATACGTATACATATGTATATATGTGTTCGCACTCCAGCGGCCGCATTTTCAGTCCGATTTGGTCTAAATTTCGTACACATGTTGGTTGTCTATGTCGCTCGGACGAGTTCGTTAGCCAAAAAAATCCAACAACCCAAAGACGTTTTTGACCGGAATTAACTATTTTTTTTTCATTTTTCCTACTAGAATAAATGGTTTTTAGAATTTTTTCTACAAATATAAATGAAGGATGTTATTCTGCACTTTTTTTTACGCGATCTTATAGCTCTCTTGGTTCCCCCAAAATCGATCAAAACGTAAAATACCGTAAAAGTACCCGGTTCAAAGTCATGTGGTGGATTTTACGTGGGGTTGGCGTGCGAAGCACGCAACGCATTGTGTATTGAACATACTCCCAATACGAGGGTTGGCGTGCGAAGCACGCAATGCTTTGCGAATTGAAAATACTCCCAATATGTGGAATGGCGTGGGAAGCATTTTGCAGCTATTCAGCACCGTCGTGAATAGATTTATTTCCCAAATTGTTGGTTGAAACCAAAAAACATTGGGCTATAAACTTAACATTGGAAATGTGCTCAACTCACGTCATCGGTTCAGCTGCGTGGTCGAATTATTTTAAAATAAATTATAATTACAATCTGAGTATTTGGTTTTTAAAGCTATGTTGATTCAAAATCTATTTATCTAATTCCGTAAGCAAAATTTGCAAATGAAATTGTGAGCGAACGGTAGGTCCTAGAAAGCTGGGAGAGGTCTCATTTTAGAGGTCTGGGCTTGAAGTTTTGGAGGACAATATTCATTTTTGTTAATTGTATCACGAAAATTTGTTACGAAATAAATGAATTACCATTTAAATAGCATGGGAATATGTAGGTGTAAATCAAGTGATTTTAGTGTTAAAAACAGGTGATTGTATAGCCTATAAGTTGGAAAATTCAGCTATCATAACAACACCTGAATGTGCAGTTTTGTGATGTGTTTTGTTGTTGTAGCTGTGTTTTTGTTTCAAAGTGAGAATTAAAATCAAAGCTTAGGCTATATGATTAAACACATTATAACATTATTTCAACTGTACTTTTTTACTGTAATGAATAACGCTGGAAGACCACCTCGCAAAGGTAGGCCATCACGAAGAGGTATTGCTCCTAGAAATATAGTTTATATATATGTAGGGGCTATTGCCACAACAAGCCACCAGTTATTTGTACTTTGGTACGAGTTCTCAAGTTACAACCGTAATTTCAAAAGCGATATTTTAAAGTTTTCATCTAAATAAGTGTTCGACTAAGATGGTCTGAAAGAAGAAGTCACACACTAAACTGTGGAGCTAATCAGCTGGTCAAAGAACTTGGTCATATTTTCGATCTTACAACTTTTACGGAAGAAACGTTTTCGAGGGAACCTTGGCCTTGTGTGAATTTGTGGTGTTAATCTTACAACCAACTTGATGTACAAGTAATTATAAAATGTGTTCGACGGAGGTTGCGGAGGAGTTGCCCTCGTATACACACATTAAAGGGATTTCTAACAGAAAATAAACCCGCGG
>JAGFPH010008765.1:29221-44444 GCA_018207615.1 Philaenus spumarius
CAAAGTTACTAAAAATCCCCATAAGAAATACATAGTGTATTATATTTACTGATATAATATATTTTTTGTTAATATACATTTAACTTTGATTTGTCTATCCGTGCAAAACCGGATCGGGCCACTGGTCAAAATATAAAATTATATTAACTTACTTTTCTAAGTTTGTATTACACATACTTTATTATTATTTTTTTTTTTTTTAATCTACATTAGAAAATTACAATAGTCAGATAATTTAACTTACTTTTAATTGTTAATACCACAGCTTAACAACAATATCCGAACTACGCCGGAAGGAACCGAACGTCTCCTAACTTAAACTGATGAACCAAAACACATGTTTCTTGAATGTACTTACAATCATTACCATAGCAACCAATTCTATAACAAATTTCCGTTACGAATTACATTTTCTATTTGTCAACTCCTTCAGCAAGCCGCGTAAAAGAACTTCGTTCCAAAAATATTTATTTCAACATTTCATCTTTGGTGTGTGGTCACACAATAAACCATACATTTTAGATTCAACATTTAAACAATCGTAATTTTCGAAATTCAGGTTGTTGAAAACACACGTTTATATGAAAGAGGATTAGACGAAAATTAAATAATTTTATTTTAAATACATTAACGCCCGAGTAGAACACACAGCGTTGCTTCAGAATTGAAGACGTAACGGGTCAAGAGGCTGCCATTGTGTTCTGGGAAAGATTCTCTTTTTTAATGAACTCGGATAACATGTAAGAAATGTAGCAATTAGAGATGTCGTATTGAATGTTTCTCTCAAGTGGCTTCGTTAAGATGTGATGTTTGCTATACTTCTAAAGAACTCATTATAGGGAAATTGACAAACTGTATGTATTTAATTATATCAGAGTATTATTAGCGAATTTCTATACGAAAAATAATAATACGAAAATTAATAGGTCTAGCAAATGAGCACCGATGTTGGTCTACAGAAGACGTTTTGAAGTCTCATTAAAAATGTGTTCTCACTCTAGCGGCGCATTTTAAGTCCGATTTGGTCCAAATGTATATTCAGCCAGGCAATTGTTCGTTCCCAACTTATACAGTAAATTCCTTAAACCACAAGGCAGGGTTTGTCATTAAAAAATTTCAAAAATCATGCCCAAAACTTGCTTTTCTCATAGTCGATGTTGAATGTTTATTTAAGTATGCAGTGTAAAATTGTTTCTGTTGATTGGTTTAAATAATATTAGTACATGTCTTATTCTTATTTTTCTCTTTCCTAAAACATATTTATTTCCGTTTGCTTTAGCAGCTCTCTTTTGTATGAAAAGTTTATGTATTTCGGTTTTATTTCCCCAGTCTCTTTTTGATTAATATAGTATTACTAGTTGGCTCGATCCGGCTTGCACGGATAGACAAATCAAAGTTAAATATGGCGATTTTTAGTAACTTTGACCCCCCAAAACCCCCCAAAAATTTAGATTTTTTAAAAACCTTCCTCAGTGAGTACCTAGGGCCCTAGAGGAAGCTGCATACTAAATTTCATACCAATCCGTTTGGTGGTTTTTTAACTTTGACCCCCCAACCCCACTCTAAAAATTCGAATTTTTAAAAAAAAAACCTTTCTTAGCGGGCCCCCACGGCCCTAGAGGAAGCTACATACCAAATGTCATTCTAATCCGTTCTGAAGTTTTAGCGAAATCGTGATTTAGTAACTTTGAACAACCCAAATCCCCCTAAAATTTTGAATTTGTTTACAACCTTCCTTAGCGAGCACCTAGGGCCCTAGAGGAAGCTGCATACCAAATTTCATTAAAATCCGTTCGGCGGTTTTTTTTTAGTAACTTTGACCTCCCCAAACCCCTCTAAAATTTCGAATTTTTTTTAAACCTTTTTTAGCGAGCACCTGGGGTTCTAGAGGAAGCTACATACCAAATTTCATTCCAATCCGTTTAGTAGTTTTAGAGAAATCGTGATTTAGTAACTTTGAAATCCCCAAACCACCCAAAAATTTCGAATTTTTTTAAAACCTTTCTTAGCGAGCACCTTAGGGTCCTAGAGGAAGCTACATACCAAATTTCATTCCAATCCGTTTAGTAGTTTTAGAGAAATCGTGATTTAGTAACTTTGAAATCCCCATAAGATATCGAATTTTTTAAATCTCTTTATTAGCCAGCACTTACTGCCCTAGAAGAAGCCACATACCAAATTTCATTCTGATCCGTCCAGTAGTTTTAGAGAAATCGTGATTTAGTAACTTTGAACCCCCCAAACCCCTCGAAAAATTTCGAATTTTTTTATAAACTTTCTTAGCGAGCACCCACAGCCCTAGAGGAACCTACATACCAAATTTCATTGCAATCCGTTCTTTAGTCTTTGAGATTTCGTGATGAGTCACTGAGTGAGTGGTATTTGGATTTTAGTATATATATAGATTTAAAACCCTATTTTCGAGTACCTTATACAATTTGTATAAGTTTTGAAATATTGTTGTATTATAACGTGCAGGTACATTTCTGCTACTAGATTACCTAATTGCAGTGATTCGTGTTTTTGGATGCATTTCTTGCTCTGAATTTTTTAAATCGTAAATAAATATATGTTTTCTGATGCAGAGTTAAGTTGTTAATTATTATCTATACAGAATTCTTTTCGTTTCGTTTTTGTCATATCTTGTGGATGCGTAATCGAAGCTTTACTTTTAATTCGCAATGCTCTAATACTAACAGCTAACACAGCTTTAGTTAATGTAAGTGTTTGCTCAGACGAGAAGCATGTAACGGTTTAAAAACACTGGGCAAACAGAATGTCTTTGACAGGTACGGTACAGCGGAGAAGTCAGCTTTCAAAGCAAACAGATTTTATCTCGTTTCTGCTTTCATGTAGTCCAGTAGTTAGGCAATGTTTGCTACAGGAAACTGTCTGTTTATAAAGGTATCGTACACAAAAAAATGTGGTTTGACCTTTATAAAGTTTTGTTTTAAATGTCTAAATATGATCCTATATTTATATATACAACTAATGGACCCGCAATGCTTCGCTATTGTTTGATTTAATCTTAAGGGTAGTTTCCCATTGCATGCCTTTGACTTAAGTAATAAAATAGAAAATAGTTTTGTGTATCTCTTAAAAATAATATTATCTATATATATATACACACCACTGACTCACGCACTCATCACAATATCTCGAAAACCATATCTCCTACGAATGTGAAATTTGGTACACTTGTTGCTCATAGGCCCTAGAGGCGCACTATGAAAGAATTTTGAAATATTTCGCGTTTAAGGGTTGAAACAACCCATAAAACCATAAATACTATTTGTTTTATATCTAAAAAACCATATGGCCTGGGAACGTGGAATTTGGTACACATATTGCTCATAGACCCTTAAGGTGCAGTATGAAATAATTTTGAAATATTTCGCGTTTAAGGGTTGAAACAACCCCTAAAACTATAAATATTATTTGTTTTATATCTCAAAAACCATATGGCCTAGGTACGTGAAATTTGGTACACATATTGTTCACAGGCAATAGAGGCGCATTAGGAAAGGATTTTAAAATATATGGCCTTAAAGGGTTGAAACAAACCCTAAAACTAAACATATTATTTATTTACTTTCCTTAAAGCTAGAAAGCTGAAATTTTGTACATTTATTTCTTAAAATTACATATAAAAAGTAAACCAGTTTTACTTTTTGTCACGTTCTGCTAAGGGGTGGAAATGTAGTAACAACCCCTAAAACAATTAATATTAATTTTTATACTTTAATGAAAGTTAGAGAGCTGAAAATTTGTGCATTCATTTCTTACAAGATGCATATAAAATAAACCAGTTTTACACTTTGTAACGTTCTGCTAAGGGATTGAAAAGTAGTAACAACCCCTAAAACTATAAACATTAATTGAATAACGTTGAGGAACGTGACATTTATTACACATATGCTCATAAGCACATAATCAGTTTAGGCCTAACCTAAAATTATTGTGTGTATATTTAATTTATTTTACCTGTCTTAACGGTAACGTACGTACAATAATTTTAGGTTAGTCCTAGAAAGTAATTTTGAATCTAGGACTATCCTAAAATTATTGTATGTATGTTACCGTTAAGACGGGTAAAATAAACTAAACATACACACTATAATTTTAGGTCATGCCTAGACTGATGAACCAACATTTTACGTTTAGTGAATCTATTTACAATGAATGGACATTTAACTGTGTTTACCATCTTAGCTTTGATGTTATGATTAATTTTACACCTTTATTGTAATAACATTAAACGAATTTAAACAGTAAATATTTGTATAAAAAACAAACTAATAATAAACGGCAATTGAAAGATTAAAATTAGGTGTGTATGTTGCCGTTAAGGCTGGTAAAATAATTGAGGAAAAGGCGTGACGAAGATCGTTCCTAACGGTAGTCCCACGACCGCATACATTTACTTTTTTTCCTAAACACAGGGGATTAATTTTTTATATTCGAACTTTTATCTAAACATATTTACATAATTTGATATAAACGCTGTTAATAATCTTTAAAAAAAACCTTGATAGTTTAAAAATAAATTCAAAATAAAACTTTCTATTAGCAGTTAAATTTATGTTTAAACATATTTTATTCAGTTTAAACACAGTTGCACTAGAAGCTGTAAACTAATTAACATTTTAAAACAGAATCCAACTCTGGTAATGTTTTTAGATAATTACCCATTACAATTATTTAATCTGCTTTGATGGGAAACCTACCATCTCACTGTGTCTGACGTAAACTTAATAAATTAATTTATGCACAGATGCGCATGCGCATGGTTTATTACAGGTTTCTGAGTTTGCCTCCAGGTGTAACGAATTGAATTAAACATTAAATTGTAGCGTTTATTACGTTTTCTGTGTACTCTTGGAGCATACACCAAGGAATATAATACGAGCTGTCGTACCCGACATCGTCTAAGTTAAATGTAATGAGCACTCATCAAACCGTCCAGAAAATCATGATTAGTGATAATGAAACGAAATAGTCTCATCCTCTTGCGCCTTGAGGCCTTTGATGTAGCACGATCTTCGGGTAACATTTTGTTTAGTGCAATTTGCCTCATACACTCTTAGGCCAGTCAGTAGGGGTAATTTTAGACCAAAAGTTCCAGTAATATACAATAAGGATGTTTTTTTTTTATAAGTATATTAAAGTATGTAGATTAACATAAACAAAAGTTTACCAGTCCATCGAGTTCCCAAAGTCGAAAAAAAATCGAAAAACATTTTTTTTCGATTATCCTTAGTATTTCGAGCTGGGATGAAGATTAGGGGAAGTAGTAGGGGAAGTATTTTTGAATAAAAAAGGTCTTATGTTTTTCTTTCCTCCGAGCAATGGTTTGTCTGGCAAAAAGTCGATAATGCAGGTATGTATTTTGCAGCAGGGTAAATCACTTAAAGTTGAAATCTCATTCATATATGAAGCGTTGGCTTCATATATCTATTGGCTGAATTTTAATATATCGAATTTAAACTTGACATATGAGTTAAAATATATATTTTAAACATTTATGCTGAGTCTCAGCTTGTTATCTTGAAAATGACCCGATCTAGAGTCGCTGATTCCGAAAATCATGGTCCCGCGGCTCTAAAATTCAGGCGTCACCCATAAAGCCGCAAAAAAACCCACCTTTGTAGGGGTTTTTCACAACAACATTTATGACGTCTCCAAAATAATGCCACGAAATGCACAAATTATGATTAACATTTTAAAATCTAGTAGCCCTATAGAAAGCAACTAAGAAATGCACCACAAGGTTTCGCCGTAGGGGGTGAAAGCACAACTAATTTGACAAAAAAATAGGAAATGACTGAAAATAAAATGTGAACAGGATCGTGAGATTATCTGAAGTAGTTTTCAACCCCTTGGTGGTGCAAACTACCCCCAAATTGCGTTCAAGTTCAGGGAAAACAGATAAAATGAACTGAAATGAAAGCCTATTTTCTTTCTCGTTATTTCCCATGAACATCTTTGAACAGCAATAGTAGAACATTTTAAGGGGTGAAAACCCCTAAGTGTATAAGAAAATGAAAAGACCCTAAAAAAATTGGTAAAGGGCCTGTAGAGGAGCCTTTCTAGCTATCTGCCTACATAGGGTATTGCCTCTATAGGCGGGAGATTCAATTTGAATCTACCGGTGGGAGATAAGAAATTTCCGTGTTTTTATGATTCTTTTGAATCAAAACGCATATAAAAAAGTGAGGAAAAAGACATGATTTCTTTTCATTTTTGCGTACATTTTATTCATCTTTTTAACAGGGTTAAGAGATTTTTTGGAATATTTCTCAAAGCTAAAATAGTATACAAGAAAAGTATTCCAAACTACAAAGGGAATGCATTCTAACTCATTTCCATAGTTTTCCTGTATTTGATAGCAATTTATTGGTGGTTGTCACCCCCGATGGTGTTATAACGAATGGGGGTGACAACACCCATCAAAAAGTGAAAAAAATATTTTTTCCTGTTCTTTTCGGCGTAGTTCAGATATATCGTCAAGCGCTGAAATACATTCAATAAACGTAAAATGTTGGTTCATCAGTCTAGGCCTAACCTAATATTAATTGTGTGTATATTTAATTTATTTTACAATAATTTTAGGTTAGGCCTAGAAAGATTGAGTCTATTCCTAACATAAAATTATTGAATGTATGTTGCCGTTTCGTAAAATTTTAAGTCTAGGCCTAACGCTAAATTATTGTATCTAGTTGGCGTTACGACAGGTAAAATAAATTAAACAAACCCACAATAATTTTAGGTTAGGCCTAGACTGATAAACCAACATTTTATGTTTAGTGAATCTATTTACAATGCACGGATATTTAACTGTGTTTATCATCTTAGCTTTTATGTTATAATTAATTTTACACCTTTATTATATAATAATAAAATTAAACGTATGGAAACAGTAAATATTTGTATGAAAAATAATCTAATAATAAATGGCGATTTAAAGATTAAAATTATGTGTGTATGTTGCCGTTAAGGCTGGTAAAAGAATTGAAGAAAAGGCGTGATGAATTTCGTTCGTGACGGGGGTCCCACGACCGCACACATTTAATATTTTTTTTTTTTGCAAAGCATGTGTGGTGTTGGAGTAAAGACTATTTCTATTGAAACAATAATGACAGTTTCATTGAAATCTATTATAAAGTGTTTATGTCGAACCTTAATAATCAAGCAAATGTTAAAACTATTCCATTTTGTGAAATTATGAAATAATATCTTGAAAGTTTAATCTATATTTACTGCAGCACGAAGTTTGCCTTGTGTACATTTTATTATCGTGTTTTATAATTTAAAAATTTTAGAGACGCATTTTAATTGTATGGGGATGTTGCATAAAAATACAATTATTTTTTAATTTTTTTTTTTTTTTGCCAAGCATATGTGCTTAGTATTTATATTTAAACATTCTTATTGAAATTTGTTATAAAGGGTTAATGTTGAATCGAAATCAACAAGCAAAACTTTGTCATTTTACGTTATAAAATATGAATTAATTTATTGAAATTTATAACTGTATTTGCTGCAGCGTTAAGTTTGTCTTGAGTACATTTTTATTTTCGTGTTTTTTTTTTTTAAATACAAACATTTTAGAGGTGAATTTTAATTGTATGCGGATGATGCAAAACAATTTTGTTTAATGTTTTGTGGATGTAGAAAAAAGAGTATTTCTATTCAAACAACAATGCCATTTTTATTGAAATTTGATATAAAAGGTTTACAGTACTGTATGTTGAAACGTCATAAACAAGCACAACTTTTCCATTTTATGTTATAAAATATGAATTAATATAGTGAAAGTTGCTGCAGAGCTAAGTTTGTCATCCGTAAATTTTATTTGTGTGCTTTATAATTTAAACATTTTAGAGGTGAATTTCTATCGTATTTGCATAACAATTATTTTGTTTTGTATATATTTTCTATTGTTTTCTGTTGCAGGTAGGATAAAACTTTGTTGATCCAGCGAAAAGTTGTTTAACGTGTAAGTACAACTCTATGCTGGGGTTTGGTGGGATGATATTGTTAACAAGAATTGATTGTCTAACTTGATTCAGACTTAACGTAAGGCCTTTTTAATCCAAAACTAACCAAAGGAACTTGCGCAGTTTCACGTACTACATACATCTAGGAATGTAGTGATGTTATCGATATTAGTAGGTCTAAATATCAATATTTTTGTTTCGATATTTCCGATATTATATCGAAATAACCCCCGTATTGGGAGTATTTTTGATACACAATGCATTACGTGCTTCACACGCCAACCCCCATATTGGGAGTATTTTCGACACACAATGCATTACGTGCTTCGCACGCCAACCCCCATATTGAGAGTGTTTTCAACATTTTAACATATTAAGTATTTTCAGTGCATTTCAAGCCTATGCACGTCCGCTTTAAAATATTAGTAATTATTACGCAGAAAGGTTAAAAAAATAAAGTAATTTCTACTCGTTTGGGCTATAAATATAAAAAATAAAAGGTCAGCTCCTAGCATAGGAAATACGAAATTTTCGTAGCAGTGAACGTGTTAAACAACAATTTCCACGCTTATTTTTAAAATTTTGATGTAGTTACCCATGTAAAATATTATAGGATGTAAGGGTGATGAATGATATTGTTTTGTTGGTAAAGTATTTTTTTGGAACCTTTATAGTTTTCTTATTTCATAGATCAGATCAAGCTTACAAGAGGGTAAGGCTGTAACCTACTGCATCCATATGTATTGTACTTTGTAGTTTAATAAAGTAAATCTAAATATCAGTATGCATGCAATGCATAATGATATAAAATAAAATATGTTGTTTTATCTTCCGTTATGATGTCTATTTTATAATTTAACTTGCACTTTTTAAACCTAGTATTAATTTTTACTACTAAATTTCGGGATTTCTGGAGGGGGGTCCCCCCCATGGCTCCGGCCTTGGCTTACCGTCTACAACATAAAGTAACTTACCGTCCTAAACATACACTTACCTCCCGCTAGTATTTTTGAGTTTGACGTGTAATTACAGAATATTTCAATATTTGTAAATTTAGTCGGACAAAATTTACAGGTTAGGCCTAGACTGATGAACCAACACATGTATTTACAATTATTACCATAGCAACAAATTGAATTAAATTAGAGATAAAACAGTTGTTTGCTCTAATATTTCCATTAAAAGCTGATTTCCAAATTTGAAGCAATTATTTGTATTTAATTCTTTTAGGTTAGGTTTTTATTAAAGTGCAGACCTGAGCCTTGCTGGTTCCTTTAACTTGTATTATAACTGCTGTTATAAAATACACGAAATAATTTGATTTGAACATTTAAAATTATTTACCATCTTAGCTTTATTAATCCTACATCTTTATTATAAAGAAATCATAACATGATTATGTGTGTAGAAGGTTCCAAAGGGGCTGGCGTGCGGAGCACGCAGGAGTTTCCCCTAGTTTAGTTATAAAACTGTTATAAAAAGAAGAAACAATTTAAGTTAGTTTTTTGAAGAGGTAGTGTATAGTAGGAAACATTTCGTTTATAATTTGTTATGTCATTATTTGTGTTTAAACAATTTCTGCTACAAGGACAATACATTATTACAGTATATTGGTTTCAGTTAGGCTCCAATAACACCTTTATCTATTTAATACACTGTAGATATATTTTATGTATCTGTGCTTGTCTTAAAGGATTGTATCTGACAAGTATACGACTACAGCCAGACATCTTCCTCTTCCTGTACATAAACTTTAGTCTAAAGATTAACCTCATTGTCTATGTCAAGCTTTGCTATAAACGAGAACTACCTAACCTCAATAATTGACTTGTCTCACTTAACAGAAGATAACCAAACACAGAAACCGATAGAAAGTTTTATGTTTGGTTAGGAAACGGGGTCAAATTAAACCGTTTGATTTTACAACCTTAGTTTACAATAATAGTTTTACTACTAAGGCAAGGATAGCTTTACTCCTTAAGGATAACCTTGTTTTACATAGTGATTCGATATTTAAAAATGTATAGCTAGAATTTCAGTGAGAGTGGTAGGTTTGTTTGGTAAAGTGGCCAATTGTTAGTCCAAATCGTTTACTTTAATCTAACGTGTGTGTTGGGAGATTATGCAACAATTAGAGCGTGGTCCTAGGACTCTATCAGTTATTTGATCATACTCATATAGGGACTTTACTTTCATTTCTTCATACTGTAATACAACTATTTTTTCTAAAGTTGTCATGCTTTGTGCAGCTACTTTCGTAAGACTTAGAACTCCTTCAAGTATTCCACTTCTTAGGTGTATTTTGCAAGCCCAGTTTTTTAGTGTACTTACTTAAGCATGGCAGAGAAATTTTTAGTTCACTTCTCAAATATATATAACATTGTTTACTTAGGTACCTAATGGTAAACGCTTTTGTAATATTTTCGTTAGACCAAACTTTTGTTTTTTCGTGTTATTTAGTAAAATGTTAATTTGGGTTTCAGAAAACGTTCCTGTGAGAATGTTTTTAATTTCTTCCTTAACACATGTATTTCTCTCTAGTGTCAGTCGTCCATTTTCTGTTTTTAATGAAGAAATTGTTTTCTCGTATTCTTGTGTTTCCTTTTCAAAAACAGCCTTTAACTGTAAATACTCATTCTTATAATCTATATCAGGTAAAGCTGGGCTCTTGCTCTTTATTATTTGTCAAACTGTTTTTAATGTCATTGTCGTTTGCAGTTGACAACACTGTACAAACAGTCTGTTTGTTTTCCTTTACTTGTATTCTGGTTTCTTTTTCTGATGTACCCTTGATTTTATTTTCTAAAGGCAACAGTTTCACTGATGGGACAGTGCCAGGTTTTAGTATTTTTTTTTTACATTCTTAAGGCCCATAATTTCTGCTTTCAAATTTCTCTCAAAATCTTCTGGTTTAAAGTGATCAAAACAAACGTAAGAAGTGTCTGGATCCCAAGCATCTTTCCGTTTACATTTTTCAATCCAAATAGAACGTAAATTTGTAACTATTTGTACATATGGCAACAGCACACCGCTTAGCTGTCATTTCTATGAATTAATTACTGCAGTTTATCAAGTAAATAATCGTATAAATAAAAATATTTTAAATACATGGAATGCCTTAAATAAGAGATTAAATTAGTTCAACTACATCGGAAACAGTTTTAGCACATACCAACTCTCCATATTATTAATGTGTGACACACAATGGTTATTTTGTAAACACATTAATACTACTCTACATTATAATAAGCACAACAAACACTATTTTTAGCAAAATACACTTAAGCACCAGTTATACTTGCGCGACCCGTGTAGTCGCATATACTTTATAGACTATTATGCTGTCCGGCAATGTTACAGCATGAACACACATGTAGTGACTGGAAAAGGAGCGACGAGGTATGCCGTGACGTCACCATGCGCCGTGCACTCGACGTTGCCCCACCTCCTATTAGCCCAGTCAATAAAGGGTTTGAGTGGGAACTAATTAGTGAAAAGCTGATTTTTTAATGGATATTAGTTGATTATATAAGGAATATTTTCTGAAAAGTAGCCGCCCCTCCCCCTCTTGCTTCCCCCCCTACCCCCCCTTAAAGTTCACTTTTGAAAGATTTTTTATTTTGTCAAAATCTAAGAGATAAAAAGCGATAGAGTAATTTTTATTTCTTTATTGTAATCCTTATAATAGTCTCTATCAAAAATGTTTTTTGCGTTTAAGCTATAAAACAATTATTTACCGTGTATTTTTAAATTTAATGTTAAAAATTTAACCTTTCTATTACAATAATTACATGTTTAGCTATTTTTTATTAATATGAGACAAGTTATGAAAAAATGGCACAAATAAAACTTTTAGGGTATTTTGCAATCTTTATATTGGTATAAGTTTTATAAGTGCAGACAGTTGACTTAATCGGCCTGGCAAAGGGAGATGGTGCGGCGCGGAGCGTACGAGTCCTCGCGGGCCGGATCAGCCCGTTGGCATATCAGTGGTCAATCTGCAGTAAAGGCCTATTGTTTGGACTTTTATTTGTATAGTTGGTCTAATTATGGGTATTACAATGGTAAAATAGACGTAAACATTTATTTTATTTTTTTATTATTTATTTATTTTCTGGTATTTATCATTGCAGTGATAAACACACAATGATTTCTTTTAGCCAAGCCAATAAAGGGAAAAATAGGCCTTTGTTGGATATAATTAGTGAAAAGCTGACATTTTGTTTATAAAGTTTTTAATGTTCTTTATATTAGGAGAGCCAGTTTTAATTCAGGGGATTATTCCTACTCCTAAGTTATTAGGACCGTTCCATTCTCCATCAAATATGGACCCACCATTATTGGACTGGCTAAAACAGGCAAGTGTCAAGGAGCAGAACATGTTTTGTTTACTGTCAATTTATTAATACACCAATTTATTAATACTGTTGGTAGCGCTTGGGCCTGAGAACCAAACAATCTACTTTTGAAAACCAGTAATTGGACGAAAAGTGTATTACAGGATTTCCAAAATCATCCATAAGTTGAACGGCAAAAGGAAGCTTAATCTGCTTGCTTATGCCATAACAGGTTGTGACACAACATCTTCTTTCTTTGATCTGGAAAAAATAAAATCTTTGGACATTTTACAAAAGTCAGAAGAAGGGAGCAGAGGAAGCTGCGTCAGTCATGGAAAACACATATTTAGACGTCTGTTTGTGTCTGTTCGTCTCGTTCGATGCAGTGTGTGGCGACTCCATAACCACCCATCATGCTAAACCCCCCGTTTTAGTTGCTATTAGTCAAACTGACTAAATGTGACTGACCGTGTCTGATTCTGTGTGTGGCCGGCCTTATATAAAACTGAAACTCTCTACTTTTGTGTGAAAGTATTGTATATATCCCAGACAATTTTAAGATATTGTAAATAGCAATTTGAGTGATGAATTAGTGGTCCATGATGGTGTTTTGACAGTAAACAAAACATGTTCTGCTGCTTGACACCTGTCGGTGCCGGCTTTAGCCAATAAGTGACACGGCGCGGCGGGTCCATAGGTGGTGGATAATGGCACGGTCTTAATAACTTAGGGTTATAAATAATCCTCCAAACTAAAACTAGCTCTCCTAATATAAAGAACATTAACAATTTTATAAACAAAATTTCAGCTTTTCACTAATTATATCCAATAAGGCCTATTTTACCCTTTATTGGCTTCTGGCTAAAAGAAATCATATTGTGTGTTTATCACTGCAATAATAAATATCAGAAAATAAATAAATAATGAAAAAATAAAATAAATGTTTACGTCTATTTAACCATTGTAATACTTATAGTTAGACCAGCTATACAAATAAAAGTCCAAACAATAGGCCTCTACAGCAGATTGACCGCTGATATGCCAACGGGCTGATCCGGCCCTCGAGGACTCGTACGCTCCGCGCCGCACCATCTCCCTTTGCCAGGCCGATTAAGTCAACTGTCTGCACTTAACATTTATAAAACTTATACCAATATAAAGATTGCCAAATACCCTAAAAGTTTATTTGTGCCATTTTTTCATAACTTGTCTCATATTAATAAAAAAGAGCTAAACATGTAATTATTGTAATAGAAAAGTTAAAATTTTAACATTAAATTTAAAAATAAAAGGTAAATATTTGTTTTATAGCTTAAACGCAAAGAACATTTTTGATAGAGAATATTATAAGGATAACAATAACGAAATAAAAATTACTCTATCGCTTTTTATCTCTTAGATATTGACAAAATAAAAAATCTTTCAAAAGTGAACTTTAAGGGGGGGTAGGGGGGGGAAGCAAGAGGGGGAGGGTCGGGGACTTTTGTGTAAATACTCCTCTTATACTATTGTAACATGTGACAAAATTTCAGCTTTTCACTAATTACTTTCCACTAAGGCCTATTTTTTCCCTATATTGACTGGGCTATATACTCTATACTTCTTGGACGTGCGTGGCTAGAAACGACTGGACAAGACTGTGAAAACTGTTCCATTAACTGAGCTAACTGCACAGTTTGGCCTGCGTAAAAATCTGCCACAACAGCGCAGTTTATCGCTCAGACATGACGTGCAGTTAAACTAAACTGTTGGCCATTTTAAAACTAAACTTAGTAAGAACAAAATATACCCTTCTGTTTTTTTTTAATATCTGTAAAGTACTATGGAAAGTTACATGTAACAAATTACGTAATAACTAAAACAATTCCTTCGCACAAACAAAAGTATGCTTCGTAATACATTAGGAGAGACTGAGAGGGTAAAGAGTTATAGTAAAAACTGATAAGGATGACAGAGACAGAGATTGGGTACAAAGGCCGTGCATATTTATCTTGTGTTATGAATGTGTGTGGCACATTCCTGCTTATCGTACGAAATTTCTGCCGTTGAACTTTGTGTTTTGACTCTTGTTTCAAGTTACATGGCCGTGTGTTTCAAATCGTTAAGTCTTTTTACATGATATAACCAAAGTAAACACTTTGAAAAGGTATTTTCAGTAACTATATATATTCTATCCGATCGAGTGTTATTATGGTTTTGTTTTTCAAGAAAACATAAAAGATGTTTAGTTCTTACTATGAAGACCACTGCGTGCTCTGCATGCCAACCCCGTTAAAACCATATAAATACATAATTATCCTAAATGTGCATGATTAATAATAACACCAAAGCTAAGATGGTAAAAAATGTTAAATGTCTAATCACATTATTTCGGGTATTTTATAAATGCGGCAAAGCTCAGGTCTACACTTTAATACAAACCTAACCTAAAAGTTATAAATACAAATAATTGCTTCAAAGTTTGAAATAAGCTGTTAATGGAAATATTGGAGCAAACAGCTGATTACTGTATCAACAATAAACATATTTATTTATTGTTTAGTATGGCGCTCCCATCGCCATAAAATATTTAGTATTGTTTGTGTTGTTTTACTTCTAACAATTGCGTTGTTTTTCAAAAAGTATATAAAACATGCGTGTATTTAAATTAAACTTTGTGTGAAAATTTCAAAGCAATCGGTGAAGAACTTTCGGAGATTTGAGATTTTGAACAAACGGATATTTACATTTTTATTATTTTTTTTCAGAATATTATTTATTTATTTATTATTTATTAACTCCCTCCAGAAGCAATACATAATACAAAATATGAACACATCTATTAAAGCTATTTTATACGTTAGGAAACAGTGAAAGAAAACAAAAAAATAAATTTAACAACAGACA
>JAGFPH010008766.1:0-14824 GCA_018207615.1 Philaenus spumarius
AGTGAAGGTATTCAAATTGAAAATGCGTATATGCCCTTCTCCAATCTAATTATTGGAGCTATCAATAATATTTGCCCTTAGCTGTTATCAACATTAATGTCACTTAGCGTTAGAATTGTCACTTGACGTTTTACAGTCTGTAGAAGATCCTCATGCCTCAACAAGAAATGTATTTGTAATATTAGGTACACCTCAAACATCAGTTTGTAGAGTCTTACATCTCAGTGGATTTAAAGCGTGCAAAATTCGTTTAGTTCAAGAGCTAAGTGAGGGCGATTTTGATCGTCGATAAAAAAATTGTGAACTGATGATGAGGAACATTGATAAAAATACAATTATAATGAACAACATTGCTTTCTCAGACGAAGCAATTTTCATGCTAAACGGTAACGTTAACAGAAAAAATTAATTCATTGTCGTTATTGGGCTGATGTTAATCCTCGTCGGATGAAAGATCAACACACCCTGCACCCTGAAAAATTAAACTTTTGTCTTTGAATTGTGAGGGTTCAGTTTTTTTGGCCCTTTATTATCGATGACAATTTTAATGCCGAGGTAGGCCTATACCAGGAAATGCTACATAATCAGATTTATCCAGCTATCTAAGCAGCAACCTACTACTATAATCAAGTGTGGTTCCAGTAGGATGGAGCACCTTCACACTGTGGCCTGCATGTCCGCGAGTATTTAAACAATATTTTTCCCAATCGCTGGATAGGCAGAAGAGGAAGTATCGAGTGGCCACCAAGATCGCCAGATCTACTGGACTACTTTGTGCATGGTCACATTAAAAATAACGCGTATAAAACGAAACCAAAATGTATTTTAGACCGTAGGGACAGAGTAGTAGAGCAAATTCAAAAATTCCCGCCTGAATCCATATAGCGTGCCGTTTCAAGTTTTACGACAGACTTGGACACCTGTTAAAAAAACAAAGGTTAGTAAGTTTAAGCCGTTTTATTGTTTAATGAAATTGTAATTACTTGTGCTATTGTAATACAAATTATTAATGCATTATAAAAAGAAGTTTATTTTATTAGCTGTTGATTTTATCTGTTTCATAAAGTCATTGTTTTCAATTAACAATAAATTTTCCAAGTATTAGAACCAGGTTCTGAAAATTTAAATGAGCTGCCATTTTGTACTGGGTTTGCCAGTTCCCACTGTTCTTCTTCTTCAATCGAGATCTTTAAAATGAGGTTACACTTATTGGGTCTTTACATTTAAATATTTTAATGAGCAGCCCCCTAAAAATCCCTTGGGGAAATGGTCAAAATTGTAATAGTGACTAAAAAGTTCCCTCTTATTTCCTAGAAAGGTGTCCTGAGTTTCAGTTTTCTATTTTATCTTTATCCATTTAAAATTTAACACAGTGTATCCATACTTTAGACTCACACTGTATATAAGTCAACCAACATTTTCCAACTATTATGAGTTGGAAGGCTGACAGGTCGGACATGCGCCGATGTGCGTTTACCTGCTTGCATTTATACATTTGTATGATTGTGTGTTGGAGTTCATGTCCCTAAATTTGTGTGTTTATAATATTGTATTTTAAACCAACCATTATTTATGGCCGTTTGTAAGCGCTGTAGTGAAGATATTGCAGCCGAGGAAGATTGTGTTCAGTGCTCGGTATGCATGAAAAAATATCATTTCGGTTGTAGTGTTAGAGAAAAAAATGGCGTAATCTAAGTGGCTCCCAAAAATGTAAATGGATTTAAATTCGTGCAAAGAAAAATATCGGTCATTAGCCGTTCTGGTAGTGTATCGTCTAGATTATGTGATAGTGAAACTGTAGGGGAAGACGAACTGAAAAGCATATTATGCGAGATGAACAAAAAGTTAATTGGTATTGACAGTTTGAACGAAAAAGTGTCTGATCTCGAGAAATCGCTTTAATTTCACTCAGAGCAATATGAAATTTTATTAAATGAAATTTGCAGTGTTAAAGAAGAGAACAAAGAATTAAAAAAAGAGTTGAAGACTTTACAGAGTAAAAATGTAGAGCCGGTTGACTTACTGTGCCGTTATTAGATTTCCGGGTTGTCAAAATTTTATTTTCCACCAAGAGATTACGTTTCGTAATACGCGCATTGCCTTACCGACAATGCAGTTTGTTATTCGACTCTTCTAGCTCAAGTAGTTCCCGTTATCTTGCTAAGCAGCACTCTACAAACACCACTAGTTTAGAATGTCGTAGGCTTGTCTGAGACTGAACAGCTGTAAATCACGTGACCGGTTCTTGTCAGGCTTGCTTTTCTGTTAAGTCGCCATTACCTTCCTTTTTGTTCAACGTAATGGCTTGGTCTTTGTGCCGTTCTTGATAATTATATATGTCTTAGTCGGGAGTTTAACGACTGTGCGTTAGTAATTAAAATGTCATTCTTTTAAGTCCTAGTCTACTAAAAACCAGGTATGTGAATTTATATTACCAGATTGGAATGTTTTTGCTTGTCACCTTTAACGTAGGCTTTGTTATAAAACTTTACTTGTAAGTTTACAACTATGTGAATTTAAGTCTACATTTAATATTGTAAATAATATTTCAAACTCTTAAAGTATAATTTAATATCTATGTAATTCAATTTTCTTCTTTAAATACCTTCAGTACAGCCTAAATATTAAATTTTTATGTAACTAGCCTATTTTCAAACTAAATCCTAGCTTAAGCAATTTATATAATTTTTGTACAAATTTAAAGCTGTGTAATCTTTAACAAATGAGGACCTTTAAAAAACCTATCATTTAAATAACGATATCTCTGATATATTTTGAGCCTATAACCAATGAACATTTTAAAGTTTACCATGTGGTCTCTAGACATGTAGCAACAGTTAAAGTAACATGACAAGTTAACTTTGGTTAAGTCTTGTATTAACAGTTAACATTTTTATTTTAAAATATCTGCTTGTCACCTGTTATCAAACATTTGATAAAGGCAAACTTTTAACCTAAAGGCTTTTCACTATGCTTGATTTTAAAGCCTACCTTAATTCTAAAAAGATGTTATTTTGTTTTAATGCAGTGTATAACTGGTGCAAGTACTACCCATATGTTCTGCTTCTAAATGCAACTACAACACCATGTTTGCTTCTAAATGCAACTACAACACCATGTTTGCTTCTAAATCCAA
This sequence comes from Philaenus spumarius, assembly GCA_018207615.1. Taxonomy (NCBI): domain Eukaryota; kingdom Metazoa; phylum Arthropoda; class Insecta; order Hemiptera; family Aphrophoridae; genus Philaenus; species Philaenus spumarius. Next base: position 3,137 of record JAGFPH010008766.1, read on the forward strand.
CTTCATTATGCAACTTTAATGTATTTGTATACTGGTTTTATTCGTGGGTAGGGGAGGAACTGGGTGTGCTTACGTGATTGCTTGTCGATTATAATTGTTATAAGATAGATTTTTTAAGTTACTGAAATGTAACATTTTTCTTTTTTGTTTGTTTGTTTAGAATAAGTTTAGAAAAAAAATGCAGTATGTATAATTTTGTATGTAATCTATTTGTATGTGATATGGCTATAAATTTATTTAGTCCTACGAAATATAATATATTTTCGCAACAGTTTTGGCTTGGGTAAGTGCTTTGTTGCGCACAAATATGATGAATAGTTGGAAGGGAATATATTGACATTCAATTATTTTTCTTCGTTTGAGATAAGGTATTTATCTTAAAACAGTTGGGGGCATTTGTTTTGAGTTTGTTTCGACATGGATCTGTAATTTTGATTATATAGGTTAAGTTTTAGTATGTAAGCAAATAATGTAAATAAAAACTGTGTATTAGACTAGGAGTAAGGCAATCGCCACTCTAGCAGACCACTATAAAGGACATGCTATACTTTGCATAGTTTTAATTATCTAACTTTTTTAATACTACTAACTTTTGTATGGTTAAGGTTTTTTATTTTCTATTGTTATAGAAGTATTGAGTTTTTGGTTTTATTTTATGTTAATATTAATAAATGCAATTATTATTATTATGTTATATTATACAGGGTTTCCCCGAACTCTCTGGACCCCTTTTGTGGATACGTTCCTGGGATCCAGACAAACATATTTCACAATATAAACATGGGTCTATGTTGCTTATTTTTACGTCTGTCTGTATTTGGTTTTTACAAAATACTTTATATTTTTGGAAGTAGAAAAGATGATGACCTCAAACTTTGTATACCTGTTTATTGCGGAACTTTTTATCACTGTACGAAACATTAGAAAATAATTTTAAATATTCTCAAAATGGCGGGGGTTTATAATTTTTAATGTCAAATATCTCAAAAACCACCAAATTTACAAAAAATATACAAGAAACAAAAACGTTAATTTTTATAATGACAAACACAATAGTTTTTTTATTTTGTCTATAGCTCAAACAATAGCAGATATATTGACAAAAAGAGGAAAAATGTATTTCTTGGTAGTTGTCAACATTACCCAGAATTACTCTAGAAACAAAATATTTTAATGTTATTATGTGCTAAAATAACAAGTTATTTGCATAATATTCCGAGCACTTTCTGAGCTGATTAAACTAGCAAAAAATAATGAAAAATGTTCATATATTCACAGTTTCGGAAATGCTTCGTTAGAGAGTTACAGCTGGCGAAATATTTCACCCGTGTTTCTTTCAGATTACTCACAGAAACAAATGCCTATTGAAATATGTAGAACGTTAATTAAGGCGTAAAATTAAATTAAATTTACGTAAAATGAGCAGATAAACTTAATAAAATAGATCCCAATTCTGCAACTGCAGTAATTGTTGCTATATGTGACCCAAAACCCAAAATTCGGTCTCAAAAAACATGATTTACAGGGGTCCTATTTTGTTAAATTTATCTGCTCATCTTACGTAAGTTAAATTCAATTTTACACCTTAATTAAAGCCCTACGTATTTCAATAGGGATTCGTTTCTGTGCTTAATCTGAAACACGGGTAAAATCTTTCGCCAGCTGTAACTCTCTAAAGCATTTCCATACCTATGAATATATGAACTTTTTTCATTATTTTTTGCTAGTGGAATCAGCTTGGAAAGTACTCGGAACATTATGCAAGTAACTTATTATTTTAGCTCATAATAACAATAAAATATTTTGTTTCTAGAGTAATTCTGGGTGTTGTTGAACACTACCAAGAATTACATTACATTTTCCTTTTTTTTCCTCAAAATCTATGTTATCCTTTGAGCTACAGACAAAATAAAAACACCATTGTGTTTTTCATTATAAAAGTAACATTTTTGTCCCTTGTATTGTTTTTGTAAAGTTTGCGGTTTTTGAGATATTTGACATTATAAATTATAAACGGCCGCCATTTTGAAAACATTTAAAATAATTTTCTAATTTTTCGTACAGTGATAAAACGTTACCTAAAAAATAGTTATACTAAGTTTGATCTCAATATCTTCTTTATTTCAAAAAATATTAAGTATTTTGTAAAAAACACATACGGACAGACAGACGAAAAAATAAGCACCGTAGACCAATGTTTATATTATGAAATATGTTTGTCTGGTTCCCAGGAATATATCCACGAAAGGGGTCCAGAGAGTTCGGGGACACCCTGTATAATATTAAAATAAGGAATAATTTTATGACACTCAGAAATAATATAAATAAATTGATAAGTTGCTAAATTACAGTATTTTTAAAACTATTTTTGAATCAGGGAATTATGAAATTAGTGGTCAATTGAAAGTTATTAACTCTATATCTGGTCAACCGTCTAAAAAACAAGGACACATAGTTTTTCAACGTGATGGCTTGAAGATTGAAAGTGATGACGCACTAGTAGAGGAGTTTAATAAGTTTTTTCTTAAATTCCAGTTAAGTTAGACGCACTTATTGATAATATCGGTTTAAGAGAAGTCGAGAAGCACAAAATAAATAAATAAAAACATTTCAGCCGAACTCGTTATTTTTTACTAAAATCTACCCTGAAGAAATTGTATAATGCATACACAGATTAAAGAAGGGGAAATCATCAGGACATGATAAAAACGTTAATTTACTAAAGAACATTGGAAGTTTGATGGCACCAGTAATGTCTCATTTTTTAAATAAAAGTTTAACATTAGGAGTCTTTCCAGAACAAATGAAAATAGATATGATAGTTCCTATTTTTAGATATGGAAAATCGGATGAGGTTTCAAATTATCCCCCGATTTCAATACTATCTGTGTTTTCTAAGATACTTGAGAAGTTGATAAAAAAAAACTATTGATGTCTTTTTTAAATAAATTAATTTTAATCCATGCTAATCAGTTTGGATTCAGAAAGAGATTTCAATTAGCATTACAAAGTTTTAAGTCTAATATATATACCAATTTGAATTTGGGAATGAAAGTATCATCCTTGTTTTTGGATATCAAGAAAGCATCCGATACAGTAAATCATGAGCTCTTGGCGAAAAGGTTGGATTAAACTTGAATAGGGGGGGGGGGGGGGGGGCCTTTTTTTGGTTTCAGGCTTACCTTGGAAATTGGAGAGTACACGGCGTTCGTTAAAATTGGTGTACCTCAAGTTTTGGTACTTGGCCCGATATTGTTTCTTATATTTATTAATGACTTGTTCTCAGTACATGGCATTATGACAGCCTGGCCTACGCACATTCGGAGGAAAGTCCGTTGCAAATAAAAATCCAACAGGACCTGTATTTTTTTAGACTATGGTTTAGTTATAATAGACTTTCTTTAAATGTAACTAAGACAATGTTTATAAAATTTTCAATTTCTAAAGCATTTTAATTTCAAGTTCGGTCAAGTATCACAGGGTTGGCTGTTGTCACCAGTTATGTGAGGTTACTCAAAGACAATGCAGTAAATACCTTTGCTTGAAATTGGCTGAAAAACTGTCGTTTCCAATTAAAAAATAATACATGTTTATGTTTTTAAGAAAGGTTTCATTTATCAAAACATATCTGCCTGAACAAATACAGCGACAAATTTACTTTGCATTTGCACATTCTAAGTTGGCTTACGGTTTATCGATTTGGGGAAATACGTGTAATTTACACTTAATTCCTTTGGTTGGTCATCAAAAATCTTTCGCTAGAATGTTGTGTAAAATAGGCAGGATAAATAATTCTTTCCCATACTTTATTGCTAAAAAGATTCTTCCTCTTTGTTATCTCTATGTTTTTAAAAGTGTTAGAAATGTTTTATAGAGTAAGTAGTAATGAAGGGGCTATGTTAAACCATGGAGTCCACAAAAGGCAGGTTAGTAAAGGACTTGTAATGTTACAAAACCTTTACTCGAAAAACTTTCTTCTTTCTTGGGTCAAAATTTTATAACTTACTGCCTTTAAATTTAAAGAATATATCTGATATTACTCATTTCAAATTTAAACCTAGATATTAGATATTTTCTCTTTCTCCGGTGGTTTTGGATAACATGTTAAAAAATTGTTCAATGTTTGTTCTAAGTGAATGGCAATAAAGGGCATAATATTGTACTTAGTAAGGTGAATGTTATTTGAGTTTGAACTTAAATGTATGAACGTAGATGTATAAGCCAATTGAATTTAAACGTATTTTAATTTAAAATAAATGCATTTTGAAAATAAAATCACAGTCTGTCTGTCTGTATGAATGTGTATATGAGTGGGTTTTAGTTAATATTAAAGCTAATTCTCGCACACCTATAAGGGTGGTTTATTGCCTTTCTGTGAGCGAGTATGTTTTCCGCAGAATTTTTTACTTTATATTTACAGTTTAGAATTTTTATATGTTAACATTTTTTTATAAGTTAATTTTATTTCATTGAATAAAGATGACTTTTTAGTTTTCTTCTTATGTTTCTTATTAAGTAATATTATTATAAATGTGGTTTGAATACTTCTGAGGAAAATCAATATAAATAAATAAATAATAATAGAACAACTTTAACATATGCATCTGAAAATAATAGATGATTGGAAGTGTTTCGTTGTTATTGATAATTACTAACACTAAGTTTTTTTGCTTTTTATTATAGTTTAGAGGATAATAATATAAAAACAGAGTTAGTATGTATTCATTTACATAATTTTACATGAACAAAATATAACAAGCAGTGAATTTACATTCATCTCACACTAAGACAGCTTTATATGTCCTCTACTATTGAGCTTTCTCCTACCTTTAATACTTCAGTTAATCCCGAGTAATCGGATTCCATGTTTCTGAAATACGCTTCAGTAAAGTTCCAATTTATTTCTTTTGGGGAAGTTGAAACGAACACTCTCTAAACGTGTTGAACGGAAGAACGTATAGTGTATTTATGTGGTTATTTCAACTTAATTTTAGAGTTTGTAAAACAAATAATACATGGCATCCAAGTAGGCCGTAAGCGTCCGAGACGAGGTTCAATAATATTTTTTTGTTGTTACACAAAATGTTTATTACTTTTGTTATTTTTAACAGTAGGAATACTTAACGTCTTGTTTTGTCAGACGTTAAAACAATCTAGTACGGAGCTTCGACCTTAAACAACCATTTTGCTTAAATCTTATTTGGAATTAAGCAAAAAAAAAAAAAAAAAATTAATTTACATATTACGGAAAAAGCTATCAATTTGTTCAAATGAAGTATTTGCTTTTTTTTGTTTTTAATATAAATAATTGACATTTGGGTTTTTGGCTGTTGCATTATAGCCTAAATATTTGTCGTTAGTATTTTGTGATATATAAATATACATTGGATTTGTTTCATCATTATTTTTATTTTTTTTATTTGTCATTCATTTTATTACAATAGGAAAAACATACAAAACAAGAAAGATTTAAACAACAAAAGAAAAATATAACTCACTTTAACAACAGAAATAGTAAAATAAATTGAAATGTGACACAATAATACATTACTTACTATAAACTACACAAACTAGAAAAAACCAAAACAATATTACTTCTAAATCCTAAAACAATAAAAAACTGAATATAAACAACAGAAAAAAACTTAATAAGAAGAAAAGAAAAAAAGGAATGAATAATGGGGCCTCCATGGGTCTGCCCGTTTTGAGGCTGCATATTTCTCAAATAAAAGAAAAAGAGAAGAAAAAAAAACAGAGTTTAAGATGCCATCGGAAGCAGTTAAATTCTTAATAAAGTATAATTAAATTTAAAATTAATTACAAATTAAAGAAAAACAAGAATAATTTGTTCTGTGATAATTAATTAGGCCTAAATATCTGCATTAATAACATAAATATAACTTAGTTAAAATTACACATACGTAACATACACTCACATACTATAATAAACCATACACACTCTCTTTCATACCTACATATACACATTCGAAGCTACAGTTTAACATTTAAAAAAGAAACACAATACTATACACAAATATTAAAACTAAATAAAAAGAGAAAAAACACTTCCATCCCCCTAACACACCTCTTACATTCATTTCCCACTCATCCAAATAAAATTAGATTAATAATGTATTCCTAAGCCAAAACCTCCAACAGACCTTCAACACAATCCATGCCAAAAAGTCAGCTTTTTAAAAGAGTTAAATATTTCTTTAAGTGTGTGCAGGCTTTAATATTTTCTGGAAGTTTGTTATATATTCTAGTTGCAACTACAGAGTAAAATTTTGAATATATTGTTAATTTTGCTCTGGGTAAGAAATTTTTTTTGTTATGTCTAAACAAGTAATCATTCCTGTAATGCAGATCTGACATATGTTATATGTATCATATATCGTATGTACGTATCGTATTGAAATATCGTATGTTTCCCTGCAGCCACCCTTTACATAAATTTTATAAATTGGTATGACAACAGCTCTTTTAAGTTTATTAGGGAAAATACCGGAAACGAAACTTCAATTGCATAAATATGAAAATACATTAGAAATCAGTTCCGAGACCTCTTTTAAAGCTTTTGATCTTATTCCGTCTATTCCGGGAGCTTTATTGTTTTTTTAATGATGCTATAATTTTCACAATTTCAGCTGGGGTTACTGGATCAATAAACATAAACCGTTCTTGAGAAGCCGTGGCAAAAATATCCATGGCAGATTTACAGGACTCGAATACAATACCATCTCTAATTTCATAAACCACACTTAGAAAATATTTACTAAACGTGTTTGATAAATCTAATGAGTTAGTGATAATACTTCTATTCTCACTTCTTAATTTAATGTCAGCACTTTTTTTCTTTTGTCCAATAATTTCATTAATGTTTTGCCATTCCTTTTTTTAGTTACCATTACATTTTTAAAATAAATTATCAAAATAAAATTTTTTGTGTTTTTTTATTTTAAAGTGTAGATTATTTCTAAAGGTTTTATAAAGACTTATTAATTTTGAATTGTTTGGATGAATTTTAGTTTTTTTATATAATTTATTACGTTTTTTTAATTCTTGGCACAAGTAATCTGTTATCCAGGACTTAAGCTTTTTTGAAGTTTTTTTTGCTGATAAATTTCTCATCACATTCTTTCAAACAAGCCATAAACCTCGAAACAAACAAATCAAATGCTTTATTTACATCATTTTGTGGGTAATCCTCGGACCAATCCACCTCAGCGATATTCCTACGAAATAAGAAATAATCAGTACGAAAGATCTTTAGCCCTTCTGCGCTGTTATCAGGTATGCTATTACTATCGTAGGTTAGGCCTACTACAACGAGATTATGATCTGTTATTCCGAAGTCTAGAACAGCCGTTTCTACGTCATACAAATCATCTCGCTTAAACCTGACCAATACGTATTTTGAGTGGGATTGTTTGGGAGTCTGATAAAATATTTGATGACGTCGATATCACCCACATTTCTTGACATAATACCTTCCATCATTTTCTAATCAGTATCGAATCATACTTTATTTGTCGGAATAGGTTGATTCATTTAGGCAATAGTGTGTTACATCTGGATATACATCTAGTATAGACTGATAAATACAATATCTACCTGTGCATTCCAAAATTGAGTGGAAATTAGTCTATTCGTTTCCAAAAGTTTTTTCTACATAAATTGTGTCTGAGTTATTTATTTTAAATCCATAATATGTTTAGAAATGTTTTTAAAGTAGTTTACAATCCAAACGGCTACAGCATCTTACTATCAATCTAGATATTTAAGATTTGTATTCAAATATGACATACAAACTATCTGATTTAGTATGGATATTGTTTACAATTATTAATATATCTTTATAGATCGCAAGATATGATGGTGTTTATATTATTTAATGCAAGCATATTATTAATTAAAGTCAATATTACTAGAACGTGACCGCTAAGAAGATTTTATATTTATAAAGTCACACCGTGTCTGGAAGTAAATGAAGGGGCTTATTTGTCTTTACTTCGTGAATTCCATCAATTATTATCAAAATAATTTTGAAGTTGGTTTGGTAAAAATACATTTTATTATTTTGGAACGGAAGATTATTTATAAAAATATGTGACACGGTAGAATTGACCAAGTTTGATAATGTTGAAACCAACAGACTTGATGTTGTTACGTATAGGACTACTCTACTATAGTTGATTTTATTTGGTAAAACTAGTACGGTAGTTTCTTTGTTCTTTTTGTAAATGAAATTATATTTAAAAAATATTTGCATTATAATTAATGTATATTGTTTAAAAATGTTAACTCATCCGTACAGCCTAAAGAATTTCTTCTGGCTAAAATAAATCGGCAGTTACTAACTTAATGCTGTGAAACGTAAAAGTAATCCAACTAAACTCATCTTGGAATTAAATTGACTTTAATTCACTAGTTTTAATTGAATGTCGCTGTACAAAACTAATGAATAGAATTAGAGTGCTATTGCTTCAAATACATATGGTAAATCCACGTTGTTTTTTAATTAAAACATTGAATTTAATTAACGATGGAAAGTAAGAAATGCAGGCACTTCTGCATTTAAATAATTATTATTTCGATAGGATCTGATAAATGAGGTTGATTAAATTTGTACTCAATAGGAACATTAAACAACTTCTTATCTAAGCATAGATTAATCAAAATGTGTTTAAATTTAGTTTGGATTAAACTATGTGTCTAAAATAATTATGATTCCCCAAAAAACTAAAATAAATATTTGAGTATGAAGTTGTCCTAATAAGTATGAATAGTAAAACAGGTTTTGTTAAGTTTATTAGATTTAACCTTCTTTAATATTTCAATATGTAATTTTACATGTATTTTTCTTAGGGTTTCATGTAGCTTCTTTTATAACCAGATATTTTTTTTTTAAACAAATCTGAATTACTTACCTACACCAAGTTCTGTGTTCAGGTCATCTTAGTATTTACCTGCAGCTTTGTTCCTGAAATATCGAGTTGCTAGAGTTTTTATTCCTTTCACGTCGGGAGGTAGTTTACCTTCTGCCAACAGCAGTGACTTATGTTTTAAAATCTGTTTTAATTGAAACAACACTGTCTTATCCTCTAACTGGTTGTAGAAAATGGATAGAGTTATAATACCATGAGTGAGCTACATTTTAATTTTACCTTTTTTATGACGCAAACGAACCGTTCCTCCTACACCTTAGATTTTCCCCAGCCTTATGTTTATAAACAGTAACAAGCCAGTGATTTTACAGTGTTCATACCTATTCCATTTATTTACTGTAAAATGTGTTACCCATACTGGTTTCAATTATTATAATAGATCAATGTTAACATCAAAAGCAAAACCTAAGCGATGATGGCAGACAATTGTTTTGTCATGTGATTCGTTGGTTGCACTGATAGGCCAGTCGGTAAAGGTCAATTTTGACCAAAAGTACCAGTAATTTGCAATACGGCTGAATTTTTTTTATAAGTACATTAAAGTATGTAGATTAACATAAAAAAAAGTTTACCAGTCTATCGATTTCCCAAAGTCGAAAAAAAATCGATTATCATTTTTTTTCGATTATCCTTAATATTTCGAGCTGGGATAAAGATAGAGGAAAATAAAAAATACCACCGTGTAGGGGAGGTATTTTTCAACAAAAAAGGTAATATGTATTTATTTCGTCCGAGCAATGGTTTGTCTGGAAAAAATTCGATAATGCAGGTATGTATTTTGCAGCAGGGGAAATCACTAAAAGGGGACATCTTATTCATATATTAAGCGTTGGCTCCTTCTAAATTGGCCGAATTTTAATATATCGAATTGAAACTTGACATAGGAGTATATATATATATTTTAAACAATTATGCTGATATTTAAAACAACCCCTTAAAACAATAAATATGAATTGTTATACACTGCACTTTCCTTAAAGCTAGAGAGCTGAAATTTTGTACATATATTTCTTACAAGATACATAGAAAAAGTAAACTAGATTTGCATTTTGTCACTTTCTGCTAAGGGGTGAAATGTAGTAACAACCGATAAAACTATAATTTTATTGATTGAATAACGCCTAGGAACTTGAAATTTGGTATACATACTGTTCATATGCGCTAGTGGCACAATAAGAAAGGATTTTAAAATATTTGGCATTTAAGGGTTAAAACAATACATATTTTTTGTTATACTTTCCTTAAAGCTTTAAATTTGGCCACGTTCTGTTTAAGGGGTGAAAATGTAGTCAACCCCTAAAACAATACATATTGTTTGTAATAAATTTCTTAAAGCTAGAAAGCTGACATTTAAAAAATGTATTTCTTGAAAAACACATATAAAAATTAAACCAGTTTTGTTACGTGCTAATAAGGTGTGAAAATGTGATAACAAACCATAAAACAATAAATATACATTTTTATAATTTCCTTAAAGCTAGAGAGCAGATATTTTGTACACTTTTATTTCTTACAAGATACACATACAAAATTAACCAGTTTTACATTTTGTCACGTTCTGCTAAGGGCTTAAATGTAATAACAACCAATAGAACTATAAATATATTAATTGAATAACACCTAAGAACGTGACATTATACATATTGCTCATAGGAGCTAGTGGCGCACTAAGAATGGATTTAAAAATAGTTTGCCTTTAAGGGTTTAAAAAACCATAAAATTACATATTTTTTGTTATACTTTCCTTAAAGCTTGAAAGTTGAAATTTTGTATTTATCTCTTACAAGATACATATAAAAAACAAACCAGCTTTACATTTTGCCACATTCTGTTAAGGAGTGAACATGTAGTAACAACCCCTAAAACAATAAATATTGTTTTAATACATTCCTTAAAGCTAGAAAGCTGAAATTTCGTAAATTTATTTCTTGAAAAAAAAAAAAAAAATATAAAAATAAAACTAGTTTTACATTTTGTTACGTGGTACTAAGGGGTGAAAATTTGATACCCCTAAAACAATAAACATACATGTTTATATGTTCCTTAAAGCTAGAGAGAAGACATTTAATACATTTATTTCTTACATAAACTTGTTTGTTATACTTTCCTTAAAGCTAGAAAGCTGAAATTTTATGCATTTATTTCTTACAAGATATATATATAAAAAAAATAAACCAGTTTTACGTTTTATCGAGTTCTGCTAAGGGGTGACATTTAATAGCAACCCATATATCTATAAATATTAATCTAATACCGCCATGGAACGTGACATTTTTGGTACACATATTGCTCATAGGCGCGAGAAGCGCACTAAGATAGGATTTTAAAATATTTGGCCTTTAAGGGTTAAAACATCCCCTAAAACAATAAATAATATTGTTTGTCTACTTTCTTTAATGCTGAAATGTTTTACATTTATTTCTTACAAACATATATAAAGAGTAAATGAGTTTTTTATTTTGTTACGTGATGCTATAGTTTTGAAATTGTGATAACAACCCCTAAAAACTATAAATATGTATTTTTATACTTTCCTTAAAGCTATAGATCTGAAATTTTGTACATTTATTTCTTACAAGATAGATATAAAAAATAAACCAGTTTTACATTTTGTTACGTTCATCTAAGGAGTGAAAATGTGATACAAAACCCTAAAAACAATAAATATTAGTTGGTACTCCTTCCTTAAAGCCATAGAGCTGAAATTTATTAATTTTAAGACAATATTTATTTAAAGAAG
>JAGFPH010008766.1:14924-42684 GCA_018207615.1 Philaenus spumarius
GTCCCACTAAAGTAATGCGAAGTAACGAATTTGCATACAATGTTTAAATACTACGCCTCGATTGGAAGTATCATCAGGTGATGAAAGAGTACCACAAAACATGCTTCCAAAGTAGTGTAAGCAAACATAAACTCCCATTTATTTACAGATTTCGGGAATATAAAATTATAAAAAGTATAACCTAGTTTTACTTTAATTAGTTTAGCCCAAAACCAATATAAAGTATTATATTATGTTTATATTGAGAAATCATATAGTATTAACCGGATAAAGTCCAGTCTAACAATTTACTTAAACTAAAGTTAACAAAGTGACCAAAACAGTTAATGCCAATATGTATACGTTTAAACATATATACGACCAGGTATATAATTTATATTATTACATAGTATAAACCTTTAAAATGCCTTGAGATTACCAAATAATCACATCTATGTATCTATTATAGGAGTTAATTAAACATGTTATAGATAGGTTAATTCAAATTTGATAGCCTTTTCAAAATTATAACCTAGTCAAACTAAGTTTAGCACAAAAGTTGCGTATTATATTTTGTTTACAGTGAGTAAGCATATTGTATCAATCCGATCTAACAATGTGCTTAAATTAAATATATAAAAAGGATCAAAACAGTTAGTCTCAATATTTATACGTCTAAACCCTACAAAGTAAACCATCTATGGTGATTTGATAAAATTGTATAACAACAACAAAATCAAAAGTCGTATCAATAAATTAAGTTAAGTATAATATAGGCCTACATAACACAAGTATAGGCTATACTCGTAAAAATCAGCTTGGTGTCTGGTGTTCATTATATTATGTAATGCCATATTTATAATAATTAAAGTTAACTACTATAATTAATTTAACTATTTATCTTCATATATTAATAAAGCTACAATGTATTATTGAAAAACAAACGGTCAATAAGACATTACGGTTTTCCTTTAAATAATCAAAGTTAAATATGCCTGTGTTTATATCAGTACATCGGACCGCAGATCAATCAAGGCATAGAATGATATGTAGCGATTGTTATTATCTCTGATCAGCCTTACTGATGTATTATACTTTGATAAAATCAGCAACATTTTTTGATGCACAAGATAAACATCCCGTGAATTAGAATGGAAAACCGCACACTAGAGGTGACATAGATAACTTTCTAACTATTGTGATGTATTGTTCTTAGACCCTAGTTTAAACAGACAAATGAAGTCGTCACTAGTGGTCTTCTTACTAATACTATCCAAGTCTTAAAATAGAATTAAATAGGAAATGATGAAAGTGTGCATTCTACATAATATGTGTCTATTTTTATGACTAATGAAAGGCAATTATATTTAATGTATCATAAAAATTTGTGTTTATAACTATTTAAAAATTAAATACATACACATTTTGTTCATATTGAAATATGCAACACTTTATCACTGATCAGGATTACGTTATAAATTAAATAAAAACTAAATGTTCTTAAATAAATTCTGACATTATGTATGTTTTTTTAAATTCTGAAATTGTTCCGCAGGGTACTTTCCCAACAAGAATTACCAATATATTTTATCCAAGTAAATATTTTATCATAATTAATTAGGTACAACATTCTGTAATACCTAAAGAATTCTTGACACAAATGTGTTTCTGTGTTCTCAAACATATACAGCAAAAGTAAACAATCTATATTCGTAATTAATTAAAAAAAATATGTAACGATATTACATTAATAAAATTTTAATTAATTTTAAATGTTTTACAAGTAGCATTCATTAGATCACTATCATTTTTACTATAATGTAAAGTTTGATTTAATCCCCGTTATATTATGATTTGTTTTCTAATATTAATTATTATAGTATAGAATAATCCCGAGATAGCAATGTATGTATCTGAAATAAAAAAACACAACTGAAGCAAAAGTAATAAAAACTTTAGTTTTAACTTATTTACTAAACATATTTTCGTAATTTAAATAATGTCTTCGTACCTACATATTCATAGTTATTTAAAATTGTCTGTTACTTTATCAGTCTTTATTTTGTCACAGAAATCTAAACAATCCTAAATTGTGTAATAGTTGAGAAATCTACAATTCCAATTACAACAAAGTAAATACTGTCTTCTCATTCAAATTAGTCTCTTGAGAAATCAACGTCTAAAGCTATAATGCTTGTAATTTTTTGTAACGTCCGGAATTAAAACACTACTTACATTTTAATTAGAACTAAATGATTACCTGTTATCGAAATGTAAGATTCAACGCACAAGTAATGAAACAGTAAACTAATTAGAATTCATTGTAGCCTGTCGGATTGCTTTATATCTAAATAAATGGTTATAAATATCTTGTATGTCTCAACAATCCTTGTTTTGTATAATTAAATTATTGCCACATGTTTCGTAGTTTTTACTGAAGGCATCTTCAGACTGACATTTAATTGAAAACACTATACACTAACAACTCAAATTCAACGTAAACACTTTTTAAATGTTATTATTTTATTTTGCACTTTTGCACACGTCTTACATTATAGTAAAGACAATTCTTTCAGTTGCCACATGTTGTGCCAGCTGGTTCTACTACTTGACTTAATTGCAATTTAATGTCTTATCTAGATTTGTTAATGTACTAGAATCTGCAAGTTGCTATATACATACAAAATTTGAATTAAATTAGAGTTTGTCTTTTAATATATTATTTGCGCGGTTTTTGGTGTGTTTATAAATCTCAAACTCCACATCCACAATTCTGCCCTTCTGTGTTTTATGCAGTATTTCCTTGTGGTCTTCTATGTTTTTCTGAGAATGGATATTAATATGGAAAGGAGAATAATGTAAATTTAACAACACATCGTTAGTTTATAGAGTTTTGTGTTAAATGTCGTCGGAAGAGGGAACCGGAGTTTTGCCTACGGGTGTCAGGTAGATGGGGGGGATGTCGTCGGCAACCTCTTGGTGAGGAGATTCGCCTACGGTGGGGGCGGGAGAAAGAGAGTGTGAGGGAGGGAGAGAGACACCGTTTCTTGTAGTGATTATTAAAGAGCATCCACCTTTATCGTAATTATAATACGACGAAATGTTATAATTATACAAATATTATAATCATACTGTTATCGGCAAAATATTGTGACTAAACAGTTTAGGTAAGTCCTCTAGTTTTTTTTAATTCTAATTATATAAAGTGATAATACGAAGAAATATTATAATTATACAAATATTATAATCATATTGTTATCAACAAAATACTGTGATTAAACAGTTTAGGTAAGTCCTCTAGTTTTTTTAATTCTAATTATATAAAGTGATAATACGACGAAATATTATAATTATACAAATATTATAATCATACTGTTATCGGCAAAATACTGTGACTAAACAGTTTAGGTAAGTCCTCTAGTTTTTTTTTTTTAATTCTAATTATATAAAGTGATAATACGGTACCTGTAAAGTGATAATTTTTGTACCTGGCAGAATTCTTTCTTTTATAATCGCTAGAAGAGTCTCTTTAACTCTCTTCTCTACAGGAATCTCTCTCTCTCCCCCTCCCCCTCTCGCGCCCACCCCCAACCGTAGGCAAAACACCTCAGTATGAGGAATTCGCGGATGGGGACCCTTTCTACCTGATACCCGTAGGCAAAACTCCTACACTCGTCTGAAGATGCCGTCAGTGAAACTGTGAAACATGTCGCAATAATTTAATTATATAAAAAAAGGGTTGTTGAGACATACAAGGTATTAATGTATAACCATTTATTTAGAAACTAGTTATTAAAATTAATTAAAGGTATTAAAAAAACATCATAACTAAGGAATTTTGATACACTCATACCATATGAAAGTATGCTGCTTGTGTTGTATATATCGTGTTAATAACGCAGATATAACGTGTTAATTTGAGTCTCTGAAATTTATGTCAGTACGTGTTATATGTATTTTAGAAATAACAAACACAATGAATCTGCCAAAAATGTGAAACTTCGGTAGATCACTGACACAGTATTTAGGCTTTCTATTTTTTAAATCGAGGAAAATGCGTAGGGGCCTACATCCAAAGTAAACCACATACCAGTAACTTTTTTGGAGGAACCAGCTCTATCAAACTTGACGGCCATTTAACCACTACGCCATTCTGTTTCCAGTGTATATGTTCTACTAATATGCTAAAGATGGAAACATAGTTCCATTCTAAGCATTGTTTATATGTCAGGTGTTTTTAATTTATTCTTCTTCTCATAAACTTCTCAAGATGACAATTTATATCTCAGTATATAAAATGAATGTACTGACAAAGCTATGTTTCTGCATTGGTACGCTTGATTTCTTTGTAAAATAAAGAAAGAAGCAACTCTAAATTCGACACGGTGCACATAAATATAATATATCTCAACTCGGTGCAATTAATGTAACAAGTGTAACCCAACAACTTTTTCGCTTTAGGCAATATCCTAGTTGTGTTTATCACCATGTTTTATGTTAAAGTTAATTTTTGTGTTGTTTCATAATAAACATTAATCTAAAAAAATAACGAAGATAAATCTAGTAAATTCTATGTTTTAACAATAAATCTATTGTATAATTACGGTTTGCCTTGTGTACTAAAGACAATTAGTAATTATATATATATTATTACTATCCTAATTTACATTACCAAGAAAATATGTCAATTATGTGTAGTTAAATTACAGTATACTTTGTAATTAGTACAAGAACAAATACTTTAGAATTGTGCATAAGTATTGATACTTGAAATATTTTGTAACTGTACGTGTCTCTTTTTAATGCTCAACTAGTTTAAGTAAATAATCGTAACATCACCAATTCACCAACAACCCGAATTTATCCTAGTGAATTACGATTTCAATTATATATTGGGACATCATTCTTCTTGTTTCATCCATTATTAAACGTCACCAACAAATAAAAGTTTAAAATTATTAATGATTGTCTGGTGAATAGTAATTAGTAGTTAGTTGTCTACCAGAAGCTATCTAATTACATAGTGTGTCAAATTAGTCACCAGACAAGTTTCAACTTATTAAATCGACCGGGTGACTAAGTACTATTAGTTGCTTTAATAAATGTTCGCAGTTGTTTTATAATACATTTATATAATTTGTGTCTATAGTGTTTGTGTTTATGGACACTTAAGGACAACAAATGTTTGGGCTTAACTTATATAAGTTACGTTGCCAAACACTTTTCCCATCATTGTATATCTATAGTTGCTTGATTCAGTAAAATTGATTAATTTTATCTAATTACGTTCAGTTTATTACATCAGAATAAGTACACTCACAACTGATTAGGTTAGGTTATTTGATAACTGGAGCAAAGGTGGGGAAATTAACTTAAAGATGGATTTAAAGCATGCTCTTAGTAAAGTGAAATGTTAACGCCGATGAATGTTAACCTTCAATAACTTTCATGACACCGATTTAAAAACTTATAACAAATCTATCCAAAATATTGTTTAATGGCTATTATAATTAGTATTATTATATTATATCCAAGCTTTAAAGTTTTTATTCCAAGACATATATATATTATGTTAATTATTTTAGTTTTGATATACTTATAAATTATTGTTATTAAATACTGTATTCTTTGTCCCTTTACTTTACTATCAGACATAATTGTAATTGTTTTAACTGTATTGAGACAAGGAAAGTAGTACTAAATAATGCAGTAATCAATTCTTTTCAGGTTTAAAGTATTTAAAAATTTAAAAAGTTATAAGGTTCCAAATAAAGGAAAGATTTACATGTTAACTGATGTGCAAAATAACTATTTTAAGTAATAATAAGACTTACAAGAAATTTTTATTTAAACAACTTTGAGCAAACTAACTTTCATCTTGTTTATAATAGCAATTGATATTGTTTCTTTTAATTCCAGTTGTTGCCGTAAACATTAAAACCGGAGTATATTCTAACTTTACTTAAAGCTCCTAAAAGCAAAAACTATAAAACAGAAAGTTAAGTAGTCTATTAGATTATAATACCCTCGTGAATGAAGGTTTAAAATCTATTAAACCCCGTATTGATTTCAATTTATATGCAGGCACCCTGTTGAAATGTAATTAAGGTAATGTATCTATATTTAATTCATAAACATAAATAATATACTGCAAGAAAACGTTTTAGATCTTATATAATTGCACATCTGTATAACATATTTAAATAATACACACATGTTTTTACACTTTAAACTTCACTAATGGCTGTATTGCTTCAGTTTACACAACAATTTTAATTCGGTTACTAACCAAGAGTCTATTATATAGTGCATATTATTTGTAGGTATTATAATTAAATTACTGTGTTGATCTAATGTTATTTGTATTTAAATTAATTAGAAACTTGCAAAGAAATTTACCTTGAAAACATTTCACATATAAGTTATTAAGTTCACCACTAATGTAAAATGTACAGCTCACTTTTTCTAATCACTTAAATTTGCTAAGGAATTTTGATTTCTGTCAAATTCTCATGAAACATCTTTGCACCTTGTTGAGCTTTTTTGTTTACTAAAATTACTTGTCTTCAATTTTGTTCTTTAGATCGGAATTTAGACACATACATTTTGTTGAGACATCTGTTGAACAAGTAAAACATTCACTTTATTGATCATTTTATCGGAAGCAACTAGTGGTTTTTCTTGACGGTACTAGACATAAGTTTTGTCCAATATCACGAATTCTCGGCAACCATTTTCCTCTAGATATCAAGTTTTATGATAATCATAATTTTAGCTAGCAAATATTACTTTTTGCAGATTGAACGGAAGCACTACTTATATTCAAATTGGATCAAATTGAGTAAGTTATGTATAGATCAAACAAACTACAAACTTAGATTAGTGTTTCCTTCGATTTCCTTTTATGCGTGGCGTAGGGTTTACTGCAGGTACCATGTCCAACTCTAATACGAAACAAGTCAGCAACTTCTCCTTTTCGTAAACATTTACAACGGATTTGTACCTCCCGTAGGGGAATATAGGCACGTTAGGTTTAAAAGAATAAATCCAGTTCTTTACTTCTAAAGATGTGTCCTGTAAAATAACCATGTACATTATTAGTATAAAATAATAATTACAAAACAAATACATATAGCGATTGTGTAAAAAGTAACATTATTGGATTCTTTCGTAATTAAATAAATAAATAAATTGAAAATATATTATAGTCAAATGAATAATTTTCAAAATATCACACTTCATAATTTTTACAAGAATTAGATATTTAGTATTCAAAATTTAAACTTTTATATAGTTAGTTTAAACCTGTATGTTTAGTTATTTAAACATTTTAAAATTGCATGTACAGTACCGTACAGTCGTAGGCCTATAATCAGTGACGGATTTAGGGGGGAGAGGGTTATACGATCTGCAGCCTAGGGCGGCAAATTTGAATGAAGAAACAAATACTTTTATTTAGCTCAGTAAACAGCCTCCTGCAATTATGAAAATAAAAACCCTGATCATGAACACGCTTAAAGAAAACAATAAGAAATTGTTTACTGTGTATAATAACGATTTGTCAGAATCGGGTGAATTTGTGAATGATGTTTTACATTTTCTTAAATTTTTGAAAGAATTGAAAAAAGACAATTAACTAAAAACAATTAATTCTTAACTGTATATACTGTTGCATGATAACCCCCTCCAAGACATAGGCCTATATCCTTACGTTGACATCTCATTAAATTTGCTTTTTACAATACTTGCCTCTAACTGTTCATCGGAACGATCCTTCTCAGAACGGTTAGAAAAAACTACTCAAGATCTGCAATGATTAATTCACGTTTAGTTTTAACTATTGAATCAGAAATTTAAAAAAATGTAGAAAATTATGGTATTATAGATTCTGTTTTAAACAGTAAATCTCGAAGAATGATATTTTAGTCCAAACTGTTTACTGTAGTTATTCATTATTATGAGTTAAATCATAGATGTTATTAGCAGTATTCCTTGAGAGGGCATTATTAAAATAACGTACACATTTATAGCACCATCGAACTAATGTTTATCTTTTATTGAGGTTATTTCACCTCAGTGTAATAATGTTTTACAAAACAGACAATCAATAAAATACAAGCAATATTAAATCTGTTTACTAACTTCGTTTACATTTATTTCTTTAATTTCTCATGTTTACGGTTATCACGTTTTGTGGGAGATTGGATATTGAGAATATCGAGGTTTCGTTTATACACATGATAAAAAAAAGTCGTTTGCCAAAAATGTGTTATTTAAAATTTTGGCAACATAAAAATAACTCAATAGAAGTGTATAATAAAATAGGAAGAAAGTAACTGCAGATGGGCATGGTTTATCAGAAAATAAACATGTTTCTTGTCCCAAACGGCCAAACAAGGTATGAGGGTGTGGCTAAACCTCTTCGACTATAAGGGAGGATTTCTGAGAGAATAATTTGTGTTATTACAAAACCCTAAGTGTAAGGTAATCGTGGGACAAGATACACGTAATGAATTTTTTACATCAGACTTGATAAAAAATTATATAAATTACTCATGTAAAAATTAACTTGATTATATATAAATATTATCCTAGGTTCAGATTAAATTTTACCTCGGTAAATGATTTTTATTGTTTACACTTGTCAAATGTAAAATCCCTTATGTGTATTTATGTCACGATAACCTCTGTGTTTTAGGTAATTTTTACCTAATAAAAATTGTCAGTGTGGGGGCTGCAGATTGCTACTAGCCCCTAAGTGGCATCAGTGTAAATCTGCCTCTGCTTACAATAAATCATCCAGACGTGGCCTCAAGAAAAAGTCTTCTTATATTGTTATGTGAAAGAACCAAACATCCCCTACTCTTTACCAGAATACTTTTTATTCAACAAAATTGTTACATATTTAAAAAATGTATGCAACACATTCTTTAATTTTGTATGCATTAAAAGTGTTAACTTTTAAAAGAAATTAATTAATATTTTCTGATATATTATGTTATTAATGTATTAAACAGATATCTTGTAAAATGTATATTTTAAATACATAGGCCTAACCTTTAAAAGTTATTTATGAAACACGTAATTAATTCATTTACAGATCATCCTTAAATATTATTTATTTAAGGAATACAATATTCAGATTAAGAATGTTTACATAAGGAATTAATATTTGTATTTTAAATAGTTAATGTTACATTATTGTAACAAATTTAACTCACTGTTTTTTGTACACTCACTGATTTTATGATTAGTGTTACTGTAAGTAACTTTAAATACTTTATATAAAGTTATAGTAAGACAAATGTACCGACGGAAACCACAATGTATGCATAGTATTAGAGATACAATTAAATTTGACAATGAATAACGTAATGGCGGATTACATAAGATATCTTACGTTTGTTGGACAGCCCCTAAAGATTTTTCCTGACGCTTTATATATAGACACCAATAGATTTGGGTACAGATTTTGAAGGTCACTACAAGCTCTGTTTATTCGGAAATGCAAAAAATTGTCCTGCCATCCTCCATTTCCATAAACGCTGAAATCAATTATCACCTAGAATAAAGCAATGGAAAATATAAAAGTTATTAAATACTTATTTATTGAGTTGAATTAAGTATATAACCATTTGTTAGTTCCAGTTAAGTTTTCGTGCAATCAATTGTTGTTACACTCTCTTCTGTAAAGGTGTGCTTTCAAGAAATGTAGGAGACAAATACAGATATCAAAGACATTTCAAATTTTGTATTAACTTTACTGGAGTAGTTTTAATAACTTTCACAAGCATATCACTTACTTGAAGTTATTATTTACAATAAAATAAGACTGAAGCCAGACAGATCGTGAAGTATCACAAAACAACTTCAATATCAAGGTTTGTAACTAAGATATCGAATAAGCTGCCATCCCTGTCCAATATATATTTTGTAGTGTTGAAATGGTTTTTAATTTTAAAAGTTTAAAAGACAGTGTGTTTTATTATTACATTAACATATAAACTGTAAACTACAAGTAACAGTAATAAACTACATTATGTTACACAAGTGACAAGATTGTTTTTAATATTATTTAACTGCAGTAAATTTTCATGGAAATGTTACTTGTGTATTGAAAGGAATTTGACTGCATTCTCTTTAAATTTTTATTAATATTTCCAATCCTACATACATTTACCGCTTGACAATATAGTGACGTCAATCTGTAGGGTTCACAGTATGAATCCACCAATAATTAGCATTTGGAATTGGTTCTCTCCCGTCTACACCAAGGATTAGACGTGTGCAGAACATCTGAGAAAACTTCAAAACATTTAGAGACAATTTGTTGAGGCACAAGTGAAAACATAAACAAGAGTTCAAGTTATCGAGATTTTAAGAATGAAAATACTTCATATTTCCACCGGGTACGACTCATCAACAAAGTTCAAGACTAACATCAGGTGATAGATCCAGGCAATCATTTCAACCGGGAAAAGGTGGACATAATGGACGAAATCAATAACCTAATCTTTAAACTTCAGGTGATTGAAATCTGTTGGGAAGTGTAGTAAATGTGGTTATAGATTTCCCGCTTTTAGAAAACGATTAGCAAAGTTTGGTATTTGCAACAATTTTGCAAAGCAAGAGTGTTTCTGAAATAAAAATAGTTTCGTTAAAAATGGATTCAGGAGCTGAAATAAATATATTAAATAGTACTATGTTTAATTATCGTCATTCTAAAATAGCAATTAATTGTCAAAACAGACACTAAACTAACACCATACCCTGAACAAAAGGTAAATGTTTATTGAATGTATCGTTTAAAAAGGAAATTAAATGCCTTGAATTACATGTAGTAGACTATAAGAGGCATCTTGGAATTTAAGGTTACCCGATTCTGTAAAACTTAACACGATAAAAATAGTAGATAATTTAAGACAAAATAAAAATAAATATAAACATAGTGCAATTAGATGGTTAATGTAGATGAAAAAGTTAACAAACCTGATGACTTATTTGATGATGGAAAAGGGTGTATAAAAGGATCAATAATCTATAATCTAACATCGATGTAACCCCAAAAATACATGCTACCAGAAACGTAACTAAAACAGTTTAAACCTAAACATAAGAATAAATTAGACAATTTAAGAAAATAAAACAGTTTAAGAAAGGTAAGTTATCCCAAATATAACGGATTAGTTAGTTCTCTTTTAAATGAGAATAATAAAACATTGTGTTTAATTTTAGATGACAATAAAGCAATTAATTATGAATCCATAGTTTTAAATTTCATCTGTTGAAGAAATTTCTAGTGAAATAGCAAGTGCTAACTAATGTACCACATAAGATTGTAAGAATGCATTTCGGCATATAAAGTTAACTGACACAGACCATGCACATTTAACACTCCATTTTGAAAATATAATTTTTAAGTATTCCGTATGCTTTTTGCTCTGCTACAGAAGTATTTCAGCAAAACTTTAAACTTATATTTTATAAACTTTAAGGTGTAGGAATGTATACATGATATTACAATGTGGGTATATAACAGAGAACAACTTGATAAAAGACTCATTTTAGTTTTATAAAACATAAAACATAATGAGAAGTAAAAAGATAAAGTGAAACAAAGATAAATCTGAAAAAGGTACCAATGAAGTTAGTTATTTAAGCCAAAACATTTTTTAAATTGTTGCAGTATAGGCGAAAACAAAATTAGAGCTATAACCTGTATCGAGGGACCTAAATATAAAACGTCACTTAAACTTTTCATAGATTTAATAACCAATGTATGCAAATTCTTCGTCAATGTATTACAGTTCTTTTATGTAAATGTACTGACTGTGTTAACATTTTACGGTTCTCAAATAGACATTGGTGCTTAATTATTAGAAAGTAGTCTACATGTGGCTAATGCAAGAAAATTGTTAAATGAAACACAAAAAGCGCTATGCTCAGATTGAAAAAGAAATGATAGCCAATGAAATTTGACGTGAAATATTCCATCAATATATTTTTAGTGCACATTTTAACATCGAAATTGATTTTAAGCCATTAGTTGTTCTTAAAAAAAAAAATAGCGTTCTGTTCTCTTTGACTGCAGCCAATGTTAATAAAATTACAAGAATATAACTTTAATTTAGTCCATCAAAAAAATAAAAAAACACTTTATTGCTGACACTGTCACTGGCCTATGATGTCAGTAATGACAAGATTTATCCAAAGTTGAATAGTAACGACATTGAAGCTTATGTTTACCTGATTCAAGAAAATCAATACCGGTATACATTATTTAAATTTAAATAAAATTAAAACATGATAGTTGATGATAATGAGAGGATCCCATTAACTATATACATAACAGGTGGTGACTGGTCAAATCAAAAGAATTACATCAAATAAAAATATCACAGAAACAAACCAAACAATAAGACATGAAATGTGAAAGTACACTGATAAATGAACAAGTGTTTTAAAGGAACATTCGTTTGTATTAGTTAAATTTTTAACATAACACTACAAAAACTAACTTATACTTTGATAATAAGTAACTTACATGCATTGTATCCTTCAGACCTTCACGAAATGTCATGTTGGACCTGTAAGCGTTATGAGTTCTGTTAATTTTATAAAATTTAGTATTGTAGGTAAAATATTCATCACTAGCGTTATCGCATTTATAAAACCTCTTGAAGACCACATCAAAAGGTCCCTGAAAATTTATAAGTTACATGTGTAATCAATGCCACTAAAATGAGTGTTACTTTAAGTTTCGTGTGTCTTAATATTCTTTATAAAGGTAGGTAATTTTTTTAAAATATTGATTTTCACCTCTATAAACTCAAATTTGTATATGTTATTTAACAAAGAACTTAAAAAGTTGTGCATATTTCAAAGAACAAAAGTTTAGTATTCATATAAAGTAAAGTCATGTACAATTCCAAAGTATCGTGAATATTTCATCTAGTTGCAGCAGCCGACATGGCGGCGACATCAAAGATAAAGTTCGAATCCAGCTACAACTGTTGGATATTTCCATGTATTGTACCACTACCCGTCTGTATTAGTCTATGTGGAATAAAGCAAAAACGTAAAACAAACATAACTTTTTAGAGGCCATACAAAGCAAATAATGTTTTGATGAAACTTCTATAGCAACTTATGTTGGTTTTTCCTATTGAACTTGAAAGCCTAACTGTGTAATACAAACATATAAAAAAGGCGATAATTGAATATTAATAGAAATTAAAAATAAATATTTTTGTATTATTTCAAAAGCCTAACTGGTATAATTTACGCATTGCCAAATACCTTTCCCTCTCATTTTCTAACAATATTAACTAGATTCAGTAAAAGTTAACAATGGTATCTAATTAACGTTCAGTTTATTACATAACCTTAAGTACTCTAATGAAGATATTTTTTGCAGCAAAATATTTAAACAATAAATGTGACCAGAGTTGTATAATATGAAACAATATTTATCTTTTCATTTGTACGTATTGAAATTAAAATAACATAGATGTTCATCCATCTGAAATATAAGTAACCTAGAATATTATTAAAAGGTTATTTTCTACAAATGTATCTAAAGTGCTCTTGTAATACCTAAAAAAAGTTTCTATTATTCCGCGTTTTGTTTGTGTTGTTTTTTTAAGCTCACAAATTAGCATTGCTTAAAAGTGAATCTTAGCCGTTCTCTAAATAAACCAGCTATTCAAAGATTATTATCCTTTCGTCGCCCGTTTACTAAACAATAAACAGACTTAGCTAACCTCAAATGTATTATAAGTCTAGTAGTTTAATACAATGTTAGAATACATTTGTGAAATAAATGAGAACAATATTAAATAGTCTAATGCTCAAATGGATATAACCTCTTTAGGTAAAGAAGTTGCTTTAAACTTGTGTTATAGAAAATCGGTTATACATAAAAAATAAATAGATCGGCTACTCGCCGCCCAATATCTCTTAATATCATGCAATAAAAACCTACTTTAAACTATAAATACATTCATAGCATTTATATTTACACCAACTCAACATAATAAATACATTCTACTCTACACATGTTTGGTTTATTCAAAAAATATGATTTACAAAATGTACATTGGTTGTTAGACCTTGGCCACAAGATCATCAGGTGTAGTCCAGTATACGAATACAAAGTAGTTATATTAACTTAATTTCATAATTTAATATTCTCTCAAAATAACATGATAAATGTCAAATTTAGTAAGTAAAAAAAAAATAATCATTAAAATAAAATTGTTAATTTATTATTTTGTAATTTATTAAATAATAAAAAAAATTGTGCCAAAATATTTAATCAGAAAATTTAACAATTAATTAAATTGTAGACATATCTTATTTAAAAATTTGGTATTTATTTAAAAAAATTAATTTGTTGATAATGGATTTATTTGATTAAATTAACCTAAAAAACAACATCTCTTAAATTAAATCATTTAGCTAGTAATTGTAATTGTTTTAATAAAAAGTTATTGTTATTAAAGTATATGTAAACTTACACCCACACTGTCATATAATATGGTATACACTAAAGTACTAGTTCTCTATGTTTCAATATTTTTCTTCAAATTTTCAATTTTGTAGCCTATGTTTCTAAATGAACTTATATTTGATTTATTTAGATAAACTTTACAAATAGTTTATTATGTAAAAAACAACTTACAGCAAAAGGTCTCTTGCCTCTGCATATGGCATAAAATGCAACAAAAGTTAGAATTATAAAATGTATATCTATGACGCGAAATCTCATTTTGATACTCAAATGATCCTACTTAACTTCGACGACTGGAATTATAGAGCACGGAAAGATTTCTGAAGAGCGCTTGATGGTGGTTGCGATGCTTATTAAAAATTATATTCAATCTCGTACTAGAAACTCTTGATGGTATCTATTTTAACCTTAAATTATACACGTAGCTAATATGCCATGGATGTATGCAACTGCTTCCGCTGCGTTTCCATTATATTTAATGAGCAGTTTGACACTGATATATTGTATTGCAAATCAAAACGAGGTTTGTTTCTAGAAACAAATAACAAACGAGATCCATAACACTCGTTAAATAAATTTTAAAAAAATACTTTATATTTAGGAATTATACGTCACAGATGACTCGAGATGATTATGAAAAAGCTTGATATACTCACAAACAATACAGAAAATATTTAGATTTTTTACTGAATGAAAATATTAAGTGATTAGCTGAATACCCGTGATTCACTAAGGGAAATTTTATTGCATAACTATCTTACATAACTGTAATATCTCTCTCTCATTTTCTTTCATCTTTTAATTCACGAAAATGAATTATTACATGTATTTTCAATTAGTTTGGTATTAGTTCAGTGTCGGCCCGTCAATCGTCTTCGTCAAGATATGAGGGCTGAATAAATTAAATCAATTAAAAATAAAGAATTCTTCTTTTTCAACCGCTAAATCTACAGTCTGATAAATGACAGTCTTAGCTGGATGTTGCAGATACATCTTTATTATGCGAATGCATAGATCAGATTAGATTTGATCAGCTTACTTCTTTAAATAAATATTGTCTTAAAATTAATAAATTTCAGCTCTATAGGTTTAAGGAAGGAGTAGCAACTAATATTTATTGTTTTTAGGGTTTTGTATCACATTTTCACTCCTTAGATGAACGTAACAAAATGTAAAACTGGTTTATTTTTTATATCTATCTTGTAAGAAATAAATGTACAAAATTTCAGATCTATAGCTTTAAGGAAAGTATAAAAATACATATTTATAGTTTTTAGGGGTTGTTATCACATTTTCAAAACTATAGCATCAAGTAACAAAATAAAAAACTCATTTACTCTTTATATATGTTTGTAAGAAATAAATGTAAAACATTTCAGTATTAAAGAAAGTAGACAAACAATATTATTTATTGTTTTAGGGGATGTTTTAACCCTTAAAGACCAAATATTTTAAAATCCTATCTTAGTGCGCTTCTCGCGCCTATGAGCAATATGTGTACCAAAAATGTCACGTTCCATGGCGGTATTAGATTAATATTTATAGATATATGGGTTGCTATTAAATTTCACCCCTTAGCAGAACTTGATAAAACGTAAAACTGGTTTATTTTTTTATATATATATC
Source organism: Philaenus spumarius (assembly GCA_018207615.1). Lineage (NCBI taxonomy): Eukaryota > Metazoa > Arthropoda > Insecta > Hemiptera > Aphrophoridae > Philaenus > Philaenus spumarius. Next base: position 31,042 of record JAGFPH010008766.1, read on the forward strand.
TTGTAAGAAATAAATGCATAAAATTTCAGCTTTCTAGCTTTAAGGAAAGTATAACAAACAAGTTTATGTAAGAAATAAATGTATTAAATGTCTTCTCTCTAGCTTTAAGGAACATATAAACATGTACGTTTATTGTTTTTAGGGGTATCAAATTTTCACCCCTTAGTACCACGTAACAAAATGTAAAACTGGTTTTCTTTTTATATTTGTTTTCAAGAAATAAATTTAAAAAATTCAGCTTTCTAGCTTTAAGGAATGTATTACAAACAATATTTATTGTTTTAGGGCTTGTTACTACATTTTCACTCCTTAACAGAATGTGGCAAAATGTAAAGCTGGTTTGTTTTTTATATGTATCTTGTAAGAGATAAATACAAAATTTCAACTTTCAAGCTTTAAGGAAAGTATAACAAAACATATGTATAGTTTTATGGTTTTTAAACCCTTAAAGGCCAAATATTTTAAAATCCATTCTTAGTGCGCCACTAGCGCCTATGAGCAATATGTATAGTGTCACGTTCCTTGGTGTTATTCAATTTATATATTTGTAGTTTTATTGGTTGTTATTAAATTTCAGCCCTTAGTAGAACGTGACAAAATGTAAAACTGGTTAGTTTTTTATCTTGTAAGAAATAAAAGTGTACAAAATATCTTCTCTCTAGCTTTAAGGAAAGTATAAAAATGCATATTTATTGTTTTATGGTTTGTTATCACATTTTCACACCTTAGTATTACGTAACAAAATTTGAAACTGGTTTAATTTTTTTATGTGTTTTTCAAGAAATACATTTTTTAACTGTCAGCTTTCTAGCTTTAAGGAATTTATTACAAACAATATGTATTGTTTTAGAGGTTGTCTACATTTTCACCCCTTAAACAGAACGTGGCAAAATGTAAAGCTTTAAGGAAAGTATAACAAAAATTATGTATTGTTTTAAGCCTTAAATGCCAAATATTTTAAAATCCTTTCTTATTGTGCCACTAGCGCCTATGAACAGTATGTATACCAAATTTCAAGTTCCTAGGCGTTATTAATCAATAATTATAGTTTTACCGGTCGTTACTACATTTCACCCCTTAGCAAAAAGTGACAAAATGCAAATCTAGTTCACGTTTTCTGTGTATCTTGTAAGAAATCAATGTACAAAATTTCAGCTCTCTAGCTTTAAGGAAAGTGCAGTGTATAACCATTCATATTTATTGTTTTAAGGGGTTGTTTTAACCCTTAAATTGAAATTAATTTCTAGCCTATGTTACTCACTTATAGTGCACCTTTTTATTAGTAAAACTGTTTTTTCAATCGGTTCAGTAGTTAGTGATTACTCCCTACATACAAACAAATATACAAACAAATTTTACCTCTTTATAATATTAGTATAGATAGCGTACCTTAGTACACAGTTTGCAATGTATATACTGACAAAGTTGTGTTTCTGCATCTCCATGTTTGGTTGCTTTTGGTAAATAAAGAACCAATTCCCCAATCGTCACTATGAATAAAATCAAAATGTATTTCTACTCAGTGCAAATAACGAATCACATGACAAAACAATTGTCTGCCATCATCGCTTAGGTTTTGCTTTTGATGTTAACATTGATCTATTATAATAATTGAAACCAGTATGAGTAACACATTTTACAGTAAATAAATGGAATAGGTATGAACACTGTAAAATCACTGGCTTGTTACTGTATATAAACGTAAGGCTGGGGAAAATCTAAGGTGTAGGCAGAACGGTTCGTTTGCGCCATAAAAAAGGTAAAATGAAAATGTAGCCTACTCATGGTATTATAACTCTACCACCACTCATTTTCTACAACCAGTTAGAGGGTAAGACAGTGTTGTTTCAATTAAAACAGATTTTAAAACACAAGTCACTGCTGTTGGCAGAAGGTGAACAACCTCCCGACGTGAAAGGAATCAAAACTCTAGCAACTGGATTTTTCAGGAACAAAGATGCAGGTAAATACTACGATGACCTGAACTTGGTGTAGATAAGTAATTCAGATTTTTTTAAAAAGAATCATCTGGTTTTAAAAGAAGCTACATGAAGCCCTAAGAAAAATACATGTAAAATGACATATTAAAATATTAAAGAAGGTTGAATCTAATAAACTTAACAAAACCTGTTTTACTATTCATACTTATTAGGACAACTTCATAATCAAATATTTATTTTAGTTTTTTGGGGAATCATAATTATTTTAGACACATAAATTTAAACACATTTTGATTAATCTATGCTTACATAAGAAGTTGTTTAATGTTCCTATTAAGTACAAATTTAATCAACCTCATTTATCAGATCCTATCGAAATAATAATTATTTAAATGCAGAAGTGCCTGCATTTCTTACTTTCTATCGTTAATTAAATTGAATGTTTTAATTAAAAAACAACGTGGATTTACCATGTGTATTTGAAGCAATGGCACTCTAGTTCTATTCATTAGTTTTGTACAGCGACATTCAATTAAAACTAGTGAATTAAAGTCAATTTACTTCCAAGATGAGTTTAGTTGGATTACTTTTACGTTTCACAGCATTAAGTTAGGAACTGCCGATTTATTTTAGCCAGAATAAATTCTTTAGGCTGTACGGATGAGTTAACATTTTAAAACAACATACATTAATTATAATGCAAATATTTTTTAAATATAATTTCATTTACAAAAGAACAAAGAAACTACCGTACTAGTTTTACAAAATAAAATCAACTATAGTAGAGTAGTCCTATACGTAACAACATCAAGTCTGTTGGTTTCAACATTATCAAACTTGGTCAATTCTACCGTGTCACATATTTTTATAAATAATCTTCCGTTCCAAAATAATAAAATGTATTTTTACCACCCCAACTTCAAAATTATTTTGATAATAATAGATGGAATTCACGAAGTAAAGACAAATAAGCCCCTTCATTTACTTCCAGACACGGTGTGACTTTTTAAATATAAAATCTGATTAGCGGTCACGTTCTAGTAATATTGACTTTAATTACTATTATGATTGTATTAAATAATATAAACGCTATCATATCTTGCGACCTATAAAGATATATTAATAATTGTAATATCCATACTAAATCAGATAGTTTGTATGTCATATTTGAATACAAATCTTAAATATCTAGATTGATAGTAAGATGCTGTAGCCGTTTGGATTGTAAACTACTTTAAAAACATTTCTAAACATATTATGGATTTAAAATAAATGACTCAGACACAATTTATGTAGAAAAAACTTTTGGAAACGAATAGACTAATTTCCACTCAATTTTGGAATGCACAGGTAGATATTGTATTTATCAGTCTATACTAGATGTATACCCAGATGTAACACACTATTGCCTAAATGAATCAACCTATTTCGACAAATAAAGTATAATTCGATACTGATTAGAAAATGATGGAAGGTATTATGTCAAGAAATGTGGGTGATATCGACGTCATCAAATATTTTATCAGACTCCCAACCAATCCCACTCAAAATACGTATTGGTCAGGTTTAAGCGAGATGATTTGTATGACGTAGAAACGGCTGTTCTAGACTTCGGAATAACAGATCACAATCTCGTTGTAGTAGGCCTAACCTACGATAGTAATAGCATACCTGATAACAGCGCAGAAGGGCTAAAGATCTTTCGTACTGATTATTTCTTATTTCGTAGGAATATCGCTGAGGTGGATTGGTCCGAGGATTACTCACAAAATGATGTAAATAAAGCATTTGATTTGTTTGTTTCAAAGTTTATGGCTTGTTTGAAAGAATATGATGAGAAATTAATCAGCAAAAAAAAACTTCAAAAAAGCTTAAGTCCTGGATAACAGATTACTTGTGCCAAGAATTAAAAAAACGTAATAAGTTATATAAAAAAACTAAAATTCATCCAAACAATTCAAAATTAATAAGTCTTTATAAAACCTTTAGAAATAATCTACACTATAAAATAAAAAAACACAAAACATTTTATTTTGATAATTTATTTTAAAAATGTAATGGTAACTAAAAAAAGGAATGGCAAAACATTAATGAAATTATTGGACAAAAGAAAAAAGTGCTGACATTAAATTAAGAAGTGAGAATAGAAGTATTATCACTAACTCATTAGATTTATCAAACATGTTTAGTAAATATTTTCTAAGTGTGGTTTATGAAATTAGAGATGGTATTGTATTCGAGTCCTGTGAATCTGCCATGGATATTTTTGCCACGGCTTCTCAAGAACGGTCTTTGTTTATTGATCCAGTAACCCCAGCTGAAATTTTGAAAATTATAGCATCATTAAAAAACAATAAAGCTCCCGGAATAGACGGAATAAGATCAAAAGCTTTAAAAGAGGTCGCGGAACTGATTTCTAATGTATTTTCATATTTATGCAATTGAAGTTTCGTTTCCGGTATTTTCCCTAATAAACTTAAAAGAGCTGTTGTCATACCAATTTATAAAATTTATGTAAAGGGTGGCTGCAGGGAAACATATACGATATTTCAATACGATACGTACATACGATATATGATACATATAACATATTTCAGATCTGCATTACAGGAATGATTACTTGTTTAGACATAACAACAACAAAAATTTCGTACCCAGAGCAAAATTAACAATATATTCAAAATTTTACTCTGTAGTTGCAACTAGAATATAAAACAAACTTCCAGAAAATATTAAAGCCTGCACACACTTAAAGAAGCTGGCTTTTTGGCATGGATTGTGTTGAAGGTCTGTTAGAGGTTTTATCATAGGAATACATTATTAATCTAATTTTATTTGGATGAGTGGGAAATGAGTATAAGAGGTGTGTTAGGGGGATGGAAGTGTTTTTTCTCTTTTTATTTTGTTTTAATATTTGTGTATAGTATTGTGTTTCTTTTTTTAATGTTAAACTTGTAGCTACGAATTTGTATATGTAGGTATGAAAGAGTGTGTGTATGGTTTATTATAGTATGTAAGTGTGTTACGTATGTGTAATTTTAACTAAGTTATATTTATGTTATTAATGCAGTTATTTAATTAATTATTACAGAACAAATTATACTTGTTTTTCTTTTATTTGTAATTAATTTTAAATTTAATTATACTTTATTAAGAATTTAACTGCTTCCGATGGCATCTTAAACTCTGTTTTTTTTTCTTCTCTTTTTCTTTTATTTGAGAGATATGCAGCCTCAAAACGGGCAGATCCATGGGGGCCGCATTATTCATTCCTATTTTCTTTTCTTCTTATTAAGTTTTTTTCTGTTGTTTATATTCAGTTTTTTATTGTTTTAGGATTTAGAAGTAATATTGTTTTGATTTTTTCTAGTTTGTGTAGTTTATAATAAGTAATGTATTATTGCGTCACATTTCAATTTATTTTACTATTTCTGTTGTTAAAGTGAGATATATTTTTCTTTTGTTGTCTAAATCTTTTTTGTTTTGTATGTTTTTCCTATTGTAATAAAATGAATGACAAATAAAAAAAATAAAAATAATGATGAAACAAATCCAATGTATATTTATATATCACAAAATACTAACGACAAATATTTATAATGCAACAGCCAAAAACCCAAATGTCAATTATTTTTATTAAAAACCAAAAAAAGCAAATACTTTATTTGAACAAATTGATAGCTTTTTACGTAATATGTAATTTTTTTTCCTTAATTCCAAATACGATTTAAGCAAAATGGTTGTTTAAGGTCGAAGCTCCGTACTAGATTTTATCATCTGACAAAACGAGACGTTAAGTATTCCTACTGTTAAAAATAACAAAAGTAATAAACATTTTGTGTAACAACAACAAAATAATATTGAACCTCGTCTCGGACGCTTACGGCCTACTTGGATGCCATGTATTATTTGTTTTACAAACTCTAAAATTAAGTTGAAATAACCACATACATACACTATACGTTCTTCCGTTCAACACGTTTAGAGAATGTTCGTTTCAACTTCCCCAAAAGAAATAAATTGGAACTTTACTGAAGCGTATTTCAGAAACATGGAATCCGATTACTCGGGATTAACTGAAGTATTAAAGGTAGGAGAAAGCGATGTTCAGCTCAATAGTAGAGGACATATAAAGCTGTCTTAGTGTGAGATGAATGTAAATTTACTGCTTGTTATATTTTGTTCATGTAAAATTATGTAAATGAATACATACATACTAACTCTGTTTTTATATTATTATCCTCTAAACTATTAATAAAAAGCAAAAAAACTTAGTGTTTGTAATTATGAATAACAACGAAACACTTCCAATCATCTATTATTTTCAGACGCATATGTTAAAGTTGTTCTATTATTATTTATTTATTTATATTGATTTTCCTCAGAATTATACAAACCACATTTATAATAATATTACTTAATAAGAAACGTAATAAGAAAACTAAAAACTAATCTTTATTCAATGAAATAAAATTAACTTATAAAAAAATGTTAACATATAAAAATTCTAAATTGTAAATATAAAGTAAAACGTTCTGCGGAAAACATACTCGCTCACAGAAAGGCAATAAACCACCCTTATAGGTGTGCGAGAATTAACTTTAATATTAACTAAAACCCACTCATATACACATTCATACAGACAGACAGACTGTGGTTTTATTTTCAAAATGCATTTATTTTAAATTAAAATACGTTTAAATTCAATTGGCTTATACATCTTCGTTCATACATTTAAGTTCAAACTCAAATAACATTCACCTTACTAAGTACAATATTATGCCTTTTATTGCCATTCACTTAGAACAAACATTGAACAATTTTTTAACATGTTATCCATAGCCACCGGAGAAAGAAAAATATCCAATATCTAGATTTAAATTTGAAATGAGTATTATCAGAGATATTCTTAAATATAAATGCAGTAATTTATAAAATTTTGACCCAAGAAAGAAGAATGTTTTTTGAGTAAATGTTTTGTGAAATTACTAGTCCTTTAATAACCTGCCTTGTGTGGACTCCATGGTTTAACATAGCCTCTTCATTACCACTTACTCTATAAAACATTTCTATTACTTTTAAAAACATAGAGATAATGAAGAGGAAGAATCTTTTTAGCAATAAAGTATGGGAAAAAATTATGGTTCCTGCATATTTTTCACAACATTCTAGCGAAAGATTTTTGAAGACTAACCAAAGGAATTAAGTGTAAATTACACGTACTTTCCCAAATCGATAAACCGTAAGCCAACTTAGAATGTGCAAATGCAAAGTAAATTTGTCGGGTATTTGTTCAGGCAGATATGTTTTGATAAATGAAACCTTTCTTAAATACATAAACATGTATTATTTTTTAATTGGAAACGATAGTTTTTCAGCCAATTTCAAGCAAAGGTATTTACCGGTTTCTCTTTGAGTAACCTCACTACAATCACATAACTGGTGACAACAGCCAACCCTGTGATACTTGACCGAACTTGAAATTGAAATGCTTTAGAAATTGAAAATTTTATAAACATTGTCTTAGTTACATTTAAAGAAAGTCTATTATAACTAAACCATAGTCTAAAAAAATACAGGTCCTGTTGGATTTTTATTTGCAACGGACTTTCCTCCGAATGTGCGTAGGCCAGAGCTGTATCAGCAAATGCTGCCATGTACTGAGAACAAGTCATTAATAAATATAAGAAACAATATCGGGCCAAGTACCAAACCTTGAGGTACACCAATGTCAACGAACGCCGTGTACTCTCCAATTTCCAAGGTAAGACTGAAACCAAGAAAAGGCCACCCCCCTTATTCAAGTTGAATCCAACCTTTTCGCCAAGAGCTCATGATTTACTGTATCGGATGATTTCTTGATATCCAAAAACAAGGATGATACTTTCTTTCCCAAATTCAAATTGGTATATATATTAGACTTAAAACTTTGTAATGCTAATTGAAATCTCTTTCTGAATCCAAACTTATTAGCATGGACAAAAATTAATTTATTTAAAAAGACATCAATAGTTTTTTTTTTATCAACTTCTCAAGTATCTTAGAAAACACAGATAGTAAAGAAATCGGGGGATAATTTGAAACCTCATCCGATTTTCCAGATCTAAAAATAGGAACTATCATATCTATTTTCATTTGTTCTGGAAAGACTCCTAATGTTAAACTTTTATTTAAAAAATGAGACAGTACTGGTGCCATCAAACTTCCAATGTTCTTTATTAAATTAGCGTTTTTATCATGTCCTGATGATTTTCCCTTCTTTAATCTGTGTATGCATTATACAATTAATTTCTTCAGGGTAGATTTTAGTAAAAAATAACGAGTTCGGTTGAAATGTTTTTATTTATTTATTTTGTGCTTCTCAACTTCTCTTAAACCGATATTATCAACAAGTGTGTCTAACTTAACTGGAATTTAAGAAAAAACTTATTAAACTAATCTACTAGTGCGTCATCACTTTCAATATTCAAGCCATCACGTTGAAAAACTATTTGTCCTTGTTTTTTAGACGTTTGACCAGATATAGAGTTAATAACTTTCAATTTGCCACTAATTTCATAATTCCCTAATTCAAAAATAGTTTTAAAAAATTCTGTAATTTAGCAACTTATCAATTTATTTATATTATTTCTGAGTGTCGTAAAATTATTCCTTATTTTAATATTATACAGGGTGTCCCCGAACTCTCTGGACCCCTTTCGTGGATATATTCCTGGGAACCAGACAAACATATTTCACAATATAAACATTGGTCTACGGTGCTTATTTTTTCGTATGTCTGTCCGTATGTGTTTTTACAAAATACTTAATATTTTTGGAAATAAAGAAGATATTGAGATCAAACTTAGTATACCTATTTTTTGCGTAACGTTTTATCACTGTACGAAAAATTTGAAAATTATTTTAAATATTTTCAAAATGGCGGCCGTTTATAATTTTTAATGTCAAATATCTCAAAAACCTCAAACTTTACAAAAACAATACAAGGAACAAAAATGTCACTTTTATAATGATAAACACAATGGTGTTTTTATTTTGTCTGTAGCTCAAAGGATAACAGAGATTTTGAGAAAGAAAAAGGAAACTGTAATTCTTGGTAGTTGTCAACAATACCCAGAATTACTCTAGAAACAAAATATTTTATTGTTATTATGAGCTAAAATAATAAGTAACTTGCATAATGTTCCGAGTACTTTCCAAGCTGATTCCACTAGTAAAAAATAATGAAAAAAGTTCATATATTCATAGGGCTGGAAATGCTTTATAGAGTTACAGCTGGCGAAAGATTTTACCCGTGTTTTAGATTAAGCACAGAAACGAATCCCTATTGAAATACGTAGGGCGTTAATTAAGGTGTAAAATTAAATTTAACTTACGTAAGATGAGCAGATAAATTTAATAAAATAGAAACCCTGTAAATCATGTTTTTTGAGACCGAATTTTGCGTTTTGGGTCACATATAGCAACAATTACTGCAGTTGCAGAACTGGGATCTATTTTATTAAGTTTATCTGCTCATTTTACGTAAATTAAATTTAATTTTACGCCTTAATTAACGTTCTACATATTTCAATCGGCATTTATTTCTGTGAGTAATCTGAAACACGGGTGAAATATTTCGCCAGCTGTAACTCTCTAACGAAGCATTTCCGAAACTGTGAATATATGAACTTTTTTCATTATTTTTTGCTAGTTTAATCAGCTCAGAAAGTGCTCGGAATATTATGCAAATAACTTGTTATTTTAGCACATAATAACATTAAAATATTTTGTTTCTAGAGTAATTCTGGGTAATTTTGACAACTACCAAGAAATACATTTTATTTTATTTTTTTGTCAATATTTCTGTTGTCCTTTGAACTATAGACAAAATTAAAAAAAACATTGTGTTTGTCATTAAAAAAAATAACGTTTTTGTTTCTTGTCTATTTTTTGTAAATTTGGTGGTTTTTGAGATATTTGACATTAAAAATTATAAACCCCCGCCATTTTGAGAATATTTAAAATTATTTTCTAATGTTTCGTACAGTGATAAAAGTTTCCGCAATAAACAGGTATACAAAGTTTGAGGTCAACATCTTTTCTACTTCCAAAAATATAAAGTATTTTGTAAAAAACACATACAGACAGACGTAAAAATAAGCAACATAGACCCATGTTTATATTGTGAAATATGTTTGTCTGGATCCCAGGAACATATCCACAAAAGGGGTCCAGAGAGTTCGGGGACACTCTGTATAATATAATATAATATAATAATAATAATTGCATTTATTAATATTAACACAAAATAAAACAAAAAATTCAATACTTCTATAACAATAGAAAATAAAAAATCTTAACCATACAAAAGTTAGTAGTATTAAAAAAATTAGATAATTAAAACTACGCAAACAATAGCATGACCTCTATAGTCGTCTGTCAGAGTAGCGATTGCCTTATCTCTTAGTCTAATACATAGTTCTTATTTTTACATTATTTGCTTACATACTAAAACTTAACCTATATAATCAAAATTACAGATCCATGTCGAAACAAACTCAAAACAAATGCTCCCAACTGTTTTAAGATAAATACCCTATCTCAAACGAAGAAAAATAATTGAATGTCAATATATTCCCTACCAACTATTCATCATATTTGTGCGCAACAAAGCACTTACCCAAGCCAAAACTGTTAAGAAAATATATTATATTTCGTAGGACTAAATAAATTTATAGCCATATCACATAAAAATAGATTACATACAAAATTATACATACTGCATTTTTTTCTAAACTTATTCTAAACAAACAAACATAAAAGACAAATGCAACATTTCAGCAACTTAAAAAATCTATCTTATAACAATTATAATCGACAAGCAAGCACGTAAGCACACCCAGTTCCTCCCCTACCCACGAATAAAACCAGTATACAAATACATACGAAGACATACATATACATTGTAATAGATCACCGATATTTATTCAAAACTAATAATTAAACTCTATTATAAAATTATCTCTGATTTTCTTACTCTCCCAGATGTAATTTACAAACTGATGCCAGTTTTTTCCGTCTAAATAGGCCTACTCTATTACTTCTGGCCATGACAACAAAACATTACCTAGCCAACTGCGTCTTATATTTGCAAGGACAGGGCGACTTCCTATAAAATGCTCTACATTTTCATCAGCTCCAGAGTTACACAATGATCACGTAAAAGTAGTTCTTTGGGGTCTAAAATTTAACATTAGTTGTCCGGCTCTAGATCTCATAATTGTACTTATAAACCCTCAACCATGGTTATCAACTATATATGATTTATCCGCTAAATTATATGACAGATCTTTTTACAGTATATTAAACTGTGCCATGTTTGCTCTTTCAATCCACTTTAAGTTTTCTTCTTCCCTAATACTCACGGAAATCATTTCTAGCTTTACATGCCATGTGCCTCTTTCCTTATTTTCATACTGAAATTTATAATTAATTCGTTCCCCTAATTTTTCCCAAATACTAAACCACCCAACCTTATCCTTAATTGATTTTAATGCTAAACGTTTCGTCAGCCTAACATCTGGCAATTTAAGAATTTTTAATATGTACTTATAATGTAACTTAAAGAGAAAATGCCAGCAAAGATCGGAACCTGCTTCCAGGTATATCGCGTAAGTTGGTGTAGAGGCAGGTAATCCAAGTATTCTCTTTATAGCAAACC
>JAGFPH010008767.1:0-10040 GCA_018207615.1 Philaenus spumarius
CTAACCTAAAATTATATTCAGTTTTTGATCCAAATCAGTTGTTGATCCAAATCAGCTGTTGATCAAAATCAGCTGTTTTAAGCTTTTCATACGAACAGCTGTTTTTTGTGCCCCTGATAAAATCAAAAGAAATCTTTCTTCTTCTTCCTTAAGATTGACCTTCCATAAGATTAACATTGAAACTTTGAGGGCCACTGGGACGTATCCCTGAGGACCGATGTAAATTATAATGGGATTCTGCTCATCTACAGGACACTACCTTTCTAACGGTATGCGCGAATTTCTCCTACGATGCACACAAGCTGAGAAAAAAGGACTACAAGTTTTGTGCTTGCTTATTAATCTATATCATCATATTATAAAGAGATAAAGTTTGTTTGTTTGTGTGTTTGTTTGTTTGTTTGTTTGTATGTATGGGGTAATCTCTGGCACTACTAAACTGATTGAAAAACAGTTTTACTAATAAGAAGCTACACTATCCCTGAGTAACATAGGCTATAATTCATTTCGATAAAAACCTTTTTTTATTCCAATATTTGTAAATTTAGTAGGAAAAAATTCTTAGGTTAGGCCCTGAATGATAAATCAACACATTCATTTACATTTATTACCATAGCAACCAATTGATAACAGCTATTTTTTAGCTCCAATATTTCCATTAACAGCTGATTTTAAAATTTGAAGCAATTATTGTTGTATTAGCAGCTTTTAGGTTAGGGTTTTTAAGTGTAGACCTGAGCCTTGCTGGTTCTTTTAACCATTATTATAATTGCTGTTATAAAATATAAGAAATAATTTAATTTGAACATTTGACATTATTTTACCATCTTAGTTTTGAGGTTATTATTGATTCTACACCTTTATTATAAATAAAACATAACATATGTTTTTAGAAGGTTCCATTGGGGGTTGGCGTGCGAAGCACGCAGGGGTCTCCCCTAGTATATAGATATGTTTCGTACACAAAGCGCCTTCGTGAATAGTTAAATTTCTCAAATAGTTGGTTGAAATCCTAAAAAATATAAACTTAATTTTGGAAATTCGCTCAACTCACATTATAATTCGACGCTGTGTGGTCGAATTATTTATTCTCTTTTATAAAACGACCTTATTACTGATACTAAAATGCGTTCAATCAGATTAACAAAAGGAATAAGCAAAATACCTCAAGCACGGTTAAGAACAGAAAACGTAAATAATAAATAACCACTTTCACCAGGACATGGCGTGTTGTGCTATTTGAACTGTAAAAGTATCGCGAACAATATGGAACCGTTCATTATTATATTTGCCTTCAATTTGGGTCCGTAATAAAGCACTATCAATTCTGTCATTATAAGAGATAATTTTGAAATCATCAGTTATGCATGAATCACGTAATGCGGTTAAATTTGTGTTCGTGTTTCTTTGGTCCAATAAAATTAATATTTTATAATATTTTTGTGCGTGGTATAATGCGACAGAGTTTGCTTTAACGATTCCAAATCGATTTTTTAGAGAATTTCGTAATGCGTGGGTTTCGACATATTCTCAAAAACCCATTCCATTCTCCGAACGTAGCTAAAATTTTTAAAACCCTTTGCTCTAATTAAATGCTTTAAATACAGAAACATCTACCGTATCCTAAAAAGTTGTGAAATTAATTATTCTCGTTGTTTCACTGGCAATCTACCAATGTATAATTTATTCCAGCCATGGTTATTGTTATTAGGTAGGTGGTTATAGTTCAGTGTATTCGGTATATGTAGTGTTGATGATTTGTTGGTATTATGGCCTTGTTGTGCCTATTTTGTAATGCCTATATGCAATTCCGGAACTGATAATCTATGATACGTTATAAACAAACATTTTAATCAGGTAGGATTTTTTTAAAGGAACTAGTTCCCTTAAGCGTAGCATAAGAGACATTCATTCGCCCCTTGCGCTAGTAGCTACAGTTTTAGATAATAGTTAGAATTTTGATTACAACTTTAAACGGATTTGATATTGGTCTGACCAAGTGACCATTGAGATTTTCAACCCCTACTCTTTGCACTAACTAAGGGAGTTAAAAACCTTTCAGAAAGAAATATTTTGGTAATATTTAGAAACATTTTTAACTATATTGTTTTTTTTTTGTGACTTCATTTTTTCACTTCTCCTGAAGTGGTTGATCGCATCAAAAATGTTTAGTATCAAGTATTAGATAATGTTAAAATACAAGTATTAAATCATGCTTAATATTCAAGTATTGCATAATGTTTAATATACAAGTATTATATAGTGTTATCTTATAAATATTATACAATGTTTAATATTCAAGTATTATTAGGCCTATACAATGTTTAGTATACAAATATTACTTAATGTTTAGTGTACAATTATTATATAATGTTTAGTATACAAGTATTGCATAATATTCAGTATACAAGTATTAATTAAACAAATAAACGAGCACTGTGGCGACAAAATCACACCGATTTAAATAAAAACCCGAACCACAAAACAAGGAGCAAAAACTATAACTAAACAACTAAATTGTAAGTTAAGTTTAATACCTTACCCTTATGTACATTTCGATGACATGGTCATCATCCTCAGAGGGTTTTAACGCTACTAAAGTATACATAAAATATTACAACCTATATATACTGTACACGCCCTCCCCCCACTCCTCCCCATACCGGTTAATCCAAGACCGACCTGGTGGGGGTGGGGGAATGGGAGGAGCCACATTAAATCTACTAACATGTATCTATTATTAACAATAAAAACCAATTTAACAATAAATTATAAAACTATTAAATACAAAAAATAACAAACTGGTCTACTAAAACTATAAACAGTCAAACAGAAATTAAAATAATAATAATAAAATAAAATAAAAAACTATAGGCCTAATGAAATAAATAAAAAACAAAAGAAATTAAATACTTAATAAAATAACATAAACTTAAAACCCAATGTTAACAAATACAGATCAACAAAATATAAATAATATAGGTCTTTAAAAAAAAAATACAAATAACTGAAAGTTAAAAAATAAAATAAAGGTTAAGAAATATTATCAATAATAAATAGAGTACTATCTATTGCTAAAGGTTCCTATCCAGTCCTAAGTAAAGAAAACAATGACGAGTTAGGAATAGGCCCTTTATCTGCATTTAATAACATATCATTGTCAGCCTGAAAAATGGAAATGCTTTCCAAGCTGTTCAATAACTTGTTTGAAGTCACTTCTTTTTTTAACCTAACATTGGATATTTCCAAGTTATGGTTTGTTTCAAGAATGTGCTCCGCAACGCTAGATTTTTCAGGCCTATTGTACTTAATATGTGATATGTGTTCTTTAAATCTCGTCATAATTTTTCTCTTTGTTTGGCCTAGATAAACCCTTTCACAAGTGTCACATTTTATTTAATAAATTCCAGACTTTTCTAACATTGGAATTTTATCTTTAGGATTACCTAACAGTTGTCTAAGGTTATTATGACTTTTGTAAGCAATCCTAAGGTTACATTTCTTAAAAATAGACTCCAGGCCTTTAGTAAGTATGGAATCAAAAGGTGAACTAACATATTTCAATTTTTCTTTTCCTTCCGGTTGGAGTGTCGTGGAATTTATTCTAACATTTTTTAGCTTCTGTTTCCTTAACAAATTATCAATAATTTTAGGATCAAAACCATTGAACTGAGCTATATTTTTAATAACATTCAACTCATTGTAAAAACGTTTCGGTGTAAGGGGGATCTGAATTGCTCTATTTATCATACTATTAAAAGTAGAAAGTTTATGTTTATAACTATGATTCGAGTTGCTTAATATGTACCTATGATTATTTGAGGGTTTCCTATATATATCGAATTCTATCTGTTGCTTATTTCTAATACATAAAATATCTAAAAATGGCAAGCTTTGGTTCAATTCAGTTTCATGAGTAAATCTAATAGAATTGTGTCTGCCATTTAATCGATCTACAAATTCCTGAACACTGGATTTGTTGAGGTCAAAAATGGCAAAAATGTCATCCACATACCTCAGCCATATTCTAGGAAAGTAGTCAAGATCACTGCTTAACTCCTCCTCAAACTTACTCATGAAAAGGTCTGCTATAAAAGGAGACAAACAATTGCCCATAGCCGTACCATCAAGCTGTTGATAAAAAACATTATTAAATTGGAAATAATTTTGATCCATGCAGACCTCGGTTAATCTTACATACTCATCAATTTTCCGAGGTTCTACCTGATTTTTGTGCAGAAATTCTCTCAAATAACCCATAGTCTCTTTAATTGGAATACTAGGAAACAGAGAGCTAACGTCAAATGAAACTAATATTTCGTTGCTTTGGAGTTTAACATCCCTAATTATTTCTGTAAATTCTAAATTATTTTTAATAGAGAAAGATCCAAATTTAGTTTCAAATCTATTAAACTCCTCCGCTAACCATTTTGAAAGAACGTAAGTCGGTGAGTTAATCCCTGAAACAATAGGCCTCATCGATTTACCTTCCTTATGAATTTTAGGAAGACAATACAATCTAGGTAATACTGGATTGGAAACATGAAATTTAAAAACATCGTTTTTAGGAATCACCAAACCACAATTTTTTATGGTATCTTTAGTGTTCCTAACAAATTTGTTAAGTGGATTTTTAGATATTTCTTTATAAGGTCCTTCTTTTAACATTTTTGAAACCCTACTAAAGTAATCAGCTTTATCCAAAATCACTACAGTATTACCTTTATCAGCCTTAAGGTAAAAACAATCTTTCTGTCTCAGACCTTTAATTATATCCATTTCTTTTTTTATTAAATTATATTTACTTCCCGAATTTTTACTGCCTAAATTCGCTTGGATTTGAATTTTACAAGCATTCCTAATGTAATTTTTATCAGAATCTTTTAAATACTGAATACTACTCTCAATATTAGCTACTATATCTTTCACTATGTTGTGAGTAGGCCTACAATTATTGAGTGAAAACTTAAGTCCCTTACTCAAAAGATCCGTTTCCTCTTTATTAAAGGTCTGATTGGATTCATTTTTAACCAAAGGTGGAAATTTATTAACATTAAGATCTAATTTATCTTCAGGATTACTAATGTCTAAAAACTTTTTATGCAATTTGTTGACTTTTACAGAATTTTTATGTTCATTAATAACATGAATTTTCCTACAAAATTCATCAAACTAATGCGGTTCACAATTTTTTGCTAACTTTAGATGTAATTTATACAAATCCAACTCTAACCTACTTAATTTGCTGTATAAATATTTTATTTCTAAATTCAGCCATTTTTTCTTAGCAAATTCAAGAACTTTGTCCGTCCTAGAATTACTAAGTTTAATTTTTATGCCTGATATAAACCTAGGAAAAATATTACATTTTTGACAAACCCTCTGAGGATGATGACCATGTCATCGAAATGTACATAAGGGTAAGGTATTAAACTTAACTTACAATTTAGTTGTTTAGTTATAGTTTTTGCTCCTTGTTTTGTGGTTCGGGTTTTTATTTAAATCGGTGTGATACAAGTATTACATAATATTTAGTATACAAGTATTAGATAATGTTTATTATACAATTGTTTCATAATGCTTAATATACAATTATTAGATAATGTTTAGTGTACAAGTATTGCATAATATTTAGTATACAAGTATTTTATAATATTTAGTATACCAGCATTAGATACTGTCTAGTATACAAGAATTGGATACTTTTTTAAAGCATACATGTATTAGATAATGTTTAATTTACAGTATTACAAAATATTTAATACACATGTATTAGACAATGTTTAGTATACATATATTACTTAATGGTTAGTGTACAAGTATTAGATAATGTTCAGTATATAAGTATTGCATAATATTTTATACAAGTATTAGATAATGTTTAGTACACAAGTATTGCATAACAATCAGTGTACAAGTATTACATATGCCAGCATTAGATACTGTTTGGTATACAAGAACTAGATACTTTTTAAAAGCATACAAGTATTAGATAATGTTTAGTAAACAAGTATTATATAATATGTAGTATAAAGTATCAGATAATGCTTAGTATACAAGAATTACACAATGCTTCATGTACAATTATTAGATAATGTTTAGTGTACAAGTATTGCATGAAATTTAGTATACAATTATTATATAATATTTAGTATACCAGCATTAGATACTGTCTAGTATACAAGAATTAGATACTTTTTTAAAGCATACAAGTATCAGGTAATGTTTAGTTTACAAGTATTACAAAATATTTAGTATACAAGTGTTAGACAATGTTTAGTATACAAATATTACTTAATTTATAGTATACAAGTATTACATAATATTTAGTATACAAGTATTAGTAATGTTTAGTATACAAGTATTACATAATGCTTAATATACAATTATTAGATAATTTTTAGGGTACAAATATTATATAACATTAAGTATACAAGTATTATATAATATTTAGCATACAAGTATTATATAATATTTAGTATAAAAGTATTATTTAATATTTAGTATACCAGCATTAGATACTTTCTAGTATACAAGAACTATATACTTTTTTCAAGCATACAAGTATTAGATAATGTTGAGTATACACGTATTACATAATATGCAGTATAAAAGTATTACGTAATATGTAGTATAAAAGTATTAGATAATGTTTAAGTATTACATGACATAATGTTTGGCATACAAGTATTAAATAATATTTAATATAAAAGTATCAGATAGTGTTTAGTAAAGTATTAGATTATGTTTAGTAAAGAAGTTAGAGATAAACATAATTTGACATAAATGTGTTTTATGTTACGGTTTACAAGTGTACCGAACAACAAGAATTAATTTTTATAATTTTCAAAATGGCGGCCGTTACAAATTTTTACCGTGGAACATTTTAAAACCCGTTAACTTTACAAAAAATATAAAAAAGACAAGGTATTTTTTCTTTTTTAACGACGAGGTATTTTTCTTTAGATAACCGAGTTATTGACAAAAACCTGTAAACAAAATTCCTTGATTATTGTCTACGTCATCCAAAATTAGCCTAAACCCAACATTTCAGAGCAATGGATTTTATCTCATTTATTAAAACTCAGAGACCATAAAACGATAAAAGTTCAGAAAGTCGCAACATGGCGAAAACTACAATGGGTATAATTTCTTTTAAATCTACCTAAAACTAAATACATATTATGTAAATGAATGGTGCCTACTGCAAGTAGCAATGTTTACACATATCTCTAATGGCTGAATTTTAACATAACAAAGTCCGAGTTTAAGTGAAGTCGGCAGTTAAACATCATAACCTAACCTACTTAAGGGTCGGCTCTAGCTGTCGGCCATGTTGTTGACACTCCATAAGACCAATGTTAAATTAAAATCCATATTTTTCCTTTATTTTTAATCGGATAATTATGAACGATATGTCATTTTAAAGCTATGGCCAATACGCATGCAAATGGCTTTTCCAAAATTAAGAAAAACGTTTTGTTTAATATTTATTAACAATTTAAAAAATTAATTTTTAATAATTTTTTATGTTGTCACTATTAGTTATAGCGAAAAAGTACCAAGCCATTTGCATGGAGAATTTCGTCCCCAAGAGTTTTGTATTTTTTTGAAAACGCTATTTGAACAATTGCGGGTTTTAAATGGATTTAGGCTGAGCAATGTCCGTGTAACCTACCGCCGCTATAGGGTGACTTTAAATATTTTTTTACGATGTAACTATTAATTATAGCGAAAAATTATCAAGCCATTCGGATGAAGAATTTTGTCCCCAAGAGTTTGGTATTTTTTTGAAAACGCTATTTGAACAATTTCGGGTTTTAAATGGATTTAGGATGAGCAATGTCCGCGTAATCTACCGCCGCTACGCTGGAGTCGCAGGTTGCTTTCTGTTTTACTAGAGCCGACCCTTAACAACGCTGTAAGATAAATAGGTTAGGCGTGCATGTAACACAGAGCCATCTAGTGGCACTTCTAGACACTAGGCTAATGAAATACATATTGCTCCGATCCATCACGGAGTCCGCCTACACACTTCTTTAAATTTATGTTTCTGAAGATCGTTGATGAAATGGGGTTCATGTTCGTTTGTAGACGTGTCAGTGGGACATGAGCGAATTAAAACTACTGACTGTTAAAAATGTAATTAGAGATGTATTTTCGTTAACAGTGGTCCTTATAAAGGTTTTTAGGAAGAAATTGGAAATATTTGAGGGCGGGGTCTAACAACAAATGTTTAGCTCGTACCTTCACCTGCCTGGAAGTGTACTATTATGATACTAATAACAATGAATCAACACCTAGACTCAATGTACTGAACTATGACAACCGTGGCGGGAATGAACTGTGCATTGGTGATGAGCAGTGAACTAGTGATGTCCGATTCATGAACGATTAGTTGAACGAATCAAAAGATGAATCGTTCGATTCATGACTCGGTTAAAAAATAAATCGACTAATTTCGTAAACTGAACGAAATCGTAATTTTGAATGAATTCAAACCAGGTGACTCAATGAATCACTTCAATTGATTAAAATGAACTGAACTATGAGTCAGCTTAGTCATCGCTCGGGTTGTTTCCTTCCTATTCAAATTGGTTCAGGTTTAGAATTGTGTGTCTCTAAAGTAATGTACAAACACGTTTACCATTCATTTAACTTTTGTTGACTAAGTTTGTATTTCCATTTCTTTTATAAGTACTGCAAAGAGAAACATAATTTTAAATAGAGGGTGATTTTTGAAAACTTACCCTCCTGTTTTCTAAAAGACGAAAAGAGATATACAAAACCTAATCTCCGGACAATTATTCATCGACCGGGAACCTTAGAACACTCCTACCACACTAATCTCAAAAATTTGCAATGGACATATATTATAACTTGTGATACATCAAATTAAAGCCCTTTAAAAACTATAAATTTCTGTGCTTCAAAAATAAAATTCGCTTAATGTATTCGTTCGCTTCGCTCAAAAATTGTTTTGAAAGTAATCTTGATAACTTTTTATAATTTAAAAGACGGAGGGAAATAAGCAAATTCTGATCTTGGGATAGTTATTCAGCGTCAAGGGGGTCTAAGAAAATATATTTACAAAATCTCAAAACCCCTCCTCTTCCTACCACCCCATCTCAAAATTTTGCAATGGACACATATGGCTTGTGATATATCAAATTAAAGCCCTCTGTATATAATGAATGTATGTGGTAAGCAAATAAGAATCGGCTAACGTATTCGTTCACCTCGCTCAAAAAGTTTTCTTTTTAAAATTATATATTATTTAAAAGATACGGAAAAAGATATAACAATTCTTCTCATGACACCATGGGGGCTTTAGAAAACTTATTTACAAAATCCATGAAACCCTTTATGAAGACTAAATAAAAGTCCTTATTTTCGAAGCTATTGTTTAAAACATCTCTAAACTTTACCACAAATTACAAAAACAAATACGTAATCAGTAACAGCAGTAACTAACTGTACATGCGTACTCTATACACATAAAGGCAAAGGCAAAAACGAAAAAAGACGCCAAAACCGGTGAACAACTGAGTTGTGAAAATGATGATTTGAATGAATCAAATGAACGATATGAATCAATTCATTATTCGGTTCTTCTAAGTGAGCTGTGAAAATTGTTTAATTCAACAAAAAGAATCGTTTTGACCATCAACTGATACTACATTATTAAATTTAAAACGGAGAAAGAAACTGGGATCTAGTTTGTGCCATCAACTCCTATAAAAGCGAGTGTACGTCCGTACTTGAGTAACACTATCATATAACAGCTGATTTCACCCATCATCTGAAATACTTAAACAAAACCTGGCGTAGATTATACTTTGGGGTTATGTTTTCAACTTCAACCAATAATATAAGTCTTGTGTAGTTGATTTAAAAAATACGAGTTAAAGAACTAGTGTAGGCTATAATACGTTATTAGATTTGATTTCAACACAAGCTTTTTTTATCAACATCTATATATATAAAAGCCAAAACCCACTGACTCACTGACTCACTCATCACGATTTCTCAAAAACTAC
>JAGFPH010008767.1:34044-52576 GCA_018207615.1 Philaenus spumarius
ATCCTAAATTTGCCAAATTGGTTCAAATAAACGTGTTTTGGTTCAATATAGAACTAACCTACAATTATGTTAAGTTTTGGATGCAAATCAGGTGTTTTATTTATATTGTGCGACAACAGATCTTTGAATTGAAATACTGTATATTTTTTTTAAACTGTTAGTTTTGAGGAATAATTTTACCTGATCCTAAATTTGCCAAATTGGTTCAAATAAACGTGTATTGGTTCAGTCTAGAACTAACCTAGAATTATGTTAAGTTTTGGATCCAAATCAGGTGTTTGATTTATATTGTGCGACAACAAATCTTTGAATTGAAATATATACAGTAACCATTTTCAATTATTTTTGTTTGTGTTTGCTTTTAGTTTGTTAATCTGACCTAAAAAAGCTGTAGGTTGTGAATAATAACAAACTGATTATAAAGTTGCTAAGTTGGTTGCTATGGTAATTAATGTACACAGACATTAATAAGAACAGCTTTTGATCCGAACAGCTGCTTTATCTGTGTTACTGCTAGGAGTGAACCCCCGAATTTCCACTAATTTAACGCTTTAAAATATTTTTTTTTGCAAAATCGTGCGTCTATGAACATACCTTTAAATTTTCGTATTTTTTATCTTAAGTAGATTTTGTTCTACGTTGATCCTATTGACGACAGTAAGTCAGGACAAAACCGCTTATATATACAGGGTGGTTATACAGTCACTCCCCCCCCCTTTAACTTTTGTGTTGTTAAAACAAACAAATATCCTTTGGGGAACGATACTAACTTAACCCAAAGTATCTTCTGAAGCAATCGAAAATTTCGAGTGTCCCCTAAAATGGGGGATTTTGGGCAACTCAAAATTTTAAGAGGGAAGTATGGTCATGTGATACCTTATTTTAAAGGTATATTTAAGACTGGGAAAATGACATAAAGAAAATAAAAATCGGATCACCCAAAACAAAATGGCTGCCCTAAACGTGTTGAAATAAATCGACATAAAGTTACTAATATCTCGAAAAGGAAGAGTTTTTAGAAAAAGTTTCAAGAGACAAAAAATTTTTATTTCAAAGGGTTGACCTAAATAATTGCTTCCAAATCGATTTCGTAAATTTTATTTTTTACAAAATTAACGTTTTAAGGGTCTGCTGTAGTGTCGGCCATCTTGGATTTGTATCCCAAAAGAGCAATTTTAAATTTCAAACCATTTATTTCGTTTACTTTTTATCATAAAATTGTTTGCAATGTCTCATTTTAAGCACAGCCACAATACGCATCCGTCTTGCAATTTACATTTTTTTAAATGCTTTTTATTTGTTTTGTAATCGAAATTTTGTAAGTACAAAGTTTGCATTTTTTCCTAACACAATAAAAAATTAATAATGAAAAATAATTTGCAAGCCGGATCCGAAATTTTATAAAGAATATTCAGTTTTTTTTTTCAACATTCGATTACAAAAGAGGGTCGCCGGAATACTACCCCCCGGAAAACTAACCCCCCAAGCAGGTTCCTATGTCATTTTGACGTCAGAGATCGGGGGGGGGGGGGCAGTTTTCCAGTCACGCACACTCAAGTTTCGATACGTTTTGTAATCTTCAATCCAACGAATAATTCTTAGATGCGGAATACTACCCCCCGAAAACTACCCCCCAGGTGAAACGTGACGTCACGAAATCTGCCAACTAACCAATATGGGAGCCGTTAGTTGGCAACTAACCTAACCTAACCTAACCTAACCTGACGTCAAAATTACGTAGGAACCTGCTTGGGGGGTAGTTTTCCGGGGGGTAGTATTCCGGCGACCCGCTTTTGCTAGGGGGGGGGGGGTAGTATTCTAGTCGCGGACACGGCTCCCATATTGGTTAGTTGGCAGATTTCGTGACGTCACGTTTCACCTGGGGGGGTAGTTTTCCGGGGGGTAGTATTCCGCATCCCCACAAAAGATAGACTTATAAAATGGTTTGAAATGAGGCAATGTCAAAGCGTTCAGCTGCAAGAAATTGCACTGTTTAGATAGGGATACAGTGAGAAGTGGTTGCGTTTCCGGTCGCTTTCTCGTTTACTGGAGCAGACCCTTAATGAGAAGTTAGTCATGCGACATGTCAAATAACACTGCCCTTTCTCTCTGAAAGCAACTTTCTCTTTGACATATTAACAACTTTATGTCGATTTATTTCAACACGTTTATTGCCGCCATTTTGTTTTGGGTGGTCCGATTTTTATTTTCTTTGTGTCATTTTCCTAGTCTTAAATGGACCTTTAAAATGAGGCATCACATGACCATACTTCCCATTTAAAAATTTTGAGTTGCGCCCAAAAATCCCCCATTTTTAGGGGACACTCAACATTTCCGATCGCTTCAAAAGATACTTTGGGTTAAGTTGGTATCGTTATCCAAATGATATTCGTTTGTTTTAACAAACACAAAAGTTAAAGGAGGGGGGAGTGACTTTATAACCACCCTGTTTATAGATATTACAGACTTGTAATAAATAAACAGTATATGCACAGTTTTCACGTCCTAAATCTCAAAATGTGCTAAGACAGAATAGAATCCAGCAATTTTATTGTTTATCCTAAAACTTACAGTATTTGTTAAACAATTTTACTCCGATATTACAAATACTTTAAGTGCAATATTCTAATTCGACTCATGTTGTATGCTTTGCCTGTTTGATTAGGATGTGAGAGAGCTTCCCCTTCCAAACAAGTAAGAACATATGAGTCTCGATGCAAATAGAATAAAACAATTGATGACCTACTAAAATGTAGGGTTGAGGGTGGAAATTAGGGCGAGAAGCAACCCTTTAGCACAACTGCGGCTTCCCCTGGGGGTCTTAGTGAAAATACAGCTGTCAGTAAAACTGATATAACGCTTCCTAATCCTAATAAAGCCCGAATGTTACAACCTGCAAACCTTGCTATATATACAGAGTGTCTAGTAACCATTCAACCGAACTTCAGTATGTCATTCAGCAGGCTAAAACTAGAAAATAATATATATAGTATAGCCCAGGCAAATTAGACCGAAAAAAGACCGTGCTTCCTGAAAAAATGCCAAACCTGGAAATGATTTCAATCCACTTTGGGCATCCCGAATAAGAGTAATATAAGTATGCGACAGTTTCTGAGCATGGCGAAACTTTTGGGAGCTGAAAAACCGCCATATTTTGACACATGTTTCGTTTTATACTTTCTTACTATACTATAGTGTAGAGAAAGTATAGTGATTGCAAAAAAATCGAAGTCGAGTTTTTTGTGGATGTATCCGTTTTGGGACTCTCTTGAGTCCAAAAAAGTGGTTTTTACAAAATGTCTGTCTGTATGTATACAAAGTTAGAGCGAAAACTATTCGATCGATTTCGAACAAATTTGCACCCGACATGACAAGTAGGCCTGTATGGATGCACGAAAAATGGTTTTGAAAAACAACCCCCTTTTTGGTAAAAAAAAACCTGGAAAAAATCAGTTGTTATTTTTTTACAAAGAACCCGCTCTAACGATTTTGATCAAATTTGCCTTATTTGTAGCCCTTAATGTACCCTACCATATGCAAAAAACCGCCTCTTTCAAAAAATTCTCGTTTAGCTAATAATAATATCTGATTTTTTTTTAGTTTTTTGGCCGAAAAGGGGGTTGGTTTTCAAAATTTGTCAAACACTTTTTTCGTGCGTCTTTACAGGCCTAACTGACGTGTTTGGTACAAATTTGATCGAAATTTGTGCTAAATTTTCCTATTTAGCTAATAATAATAATATTTATTACTTACTCTCCTACTTTAATACAATTATGAAGTCACAGTTGGAGTTACATATGGGGGTTGGCGTGCAATGCACTGTGCGTCGGCCGCTTCTCATAGTGTTCAGTGTCAAGCTCACACGTGCGTCCTTAACAGCGAGAAAGTATGTGCCAGTTTCTGGTACCGTTTATTTGCTTATAACTCGGAAAAGGAATCGTACGGAAAAAGTTTCCATTTAAATTAATTAAAGAGGACAAAATTACGCGTCTAATCCTTGAAAGTTGGATTAGGTTCAGTAATTAGCGACAATCAATCGTAAACATCTGCAATTTTAAAGTAGGAGATTAACTAATAAATATTATTATTATTATTATTATCTAGAGAGAAAACTATTCGATCGATTTCGAACAAATTTGCACCTAACACATCAATTAGGCCTGTATAGATGCACGAAAAAAGGTTTTAAACATTTTGAAAAACAACCCCCTTTATGGCTAAAAAACCCCCGAAAATCAGTTTAATTATTAGCTAAACGAGAATTTTTAGAAAGATGTGGTTTTTTGCATATGGTAGGGTACATTTAAGGCTATACAAATAAGCCAAATTTTATCAAAATCGTTAGAGCCATTTTTTTTATAAAAAAATAATAACTGATTTTTTAGGGGTTTTTTGGCCAAAAACGGGGGTTGTTTTTCAAATTTTTCAAAACCTTTTCTAGTGCATCTACACAGGCCTAAATGACATGTCTGGTGCTAATTTGTTCGAAATCGATCGAGTAGTTTTCTCTCTAGCTTTGTATACATACAGACATATATACACACAGACATTTTGTGAAAACCACTTTTTTGGACCAAAACGGGTATTTCCATAAAAATCTCAACATCGATTTTTTTTGCGATCACTATATTTTCTCTATACTATAGTATAGTGAGAAAGTAAAACTATATAACAAATAATATTTGTATAATCAGTGTGACATGCTAAGTTTCACGAATTTTATTAATCTTAAACCATTCATTTTTTTCTTAAAAACATACAGACAGTAAACTAAGCAAGAAAGGACAAACGTTATATAAGCCCAGGCGAATAATTAGACTTTTGCTTCCTGAAAAAATATTCCAAAGCTGGAAATGATTTTAATCCAGTTTGGGCATCAAAATATATTGTCACTTTTTCAGTTTTTTTCCTTATAACTCGGAAAACGTCCCCTTATAAATTAATTAAATTACGCGTCTAAAGAGGTCCTTAAAAGTTAGATTAAGTTCAGTAGTTCAGCCGCAACCAATTGTCAAACATCGGCAATCTTTACCAACTGCCTGCATCTGTGCGTAGGAATGAGCTAATTTCAAAAATTAGGAGCTTCCTCTACGAAGAATTTGATGTACTACAATTTTAATTATTACTTCGGTTTGCATTAAAACGCCAAAGTATTGAAATCTTGCGAAAATTCTAAAAATATTGTATTGGTTTATCGTGTTCAGAAACCTCGAAAACGTCGAGGAAATTCATAAAATATGGGGTAAAATTTTGTGTCCGTGTGTTCGTATGTGTGTCTGTCTGCCTGTGGACACAAAAGTCGTAGAAAACTTCTGGTAGTGCCAAAATCTTCGTAATTTTATTGCGGAGAGTTGAAAAGCTTTTTAGCTTTCTAGCGTGACAGCAACGTGACGTGCGTGACATTTTTGAGTATCCTATTTTAAAAAAACACGAGCCGAAGTCTCTCGAAAATGTTCCATCTTTTCACCTTGTTCTTCATTTTTCTTTTGAAGTAGATCCTTCATCCGATTGTTTCGACAGTTACACCATCCGATAGGAAATCAAAAGGGCTACACGAAATGTATCTTTTATTAAAATGTGCGGTTTTTGAGTAATTTAGGTTTGACATTTTCAAACAGCCGCCATTTTTAAACGCATGGTTGGATATAATCGCTTAATTTTCTTAAGATATATCGTTAGTTGGTTATACGTCATGCCAAGTTTGAACTCAATCGGTTAAACCGTTCTCTGGATATGAATTATTTTGTAAAAGAAACCGAATCGCGGATATCTGGAAAACAAAGGGTTTTTGGAAAAAATTGTGTTTTTGATTTTCTCTTTATTTTGATCCAGTACCTGGGCGACCAAGCATAGCTCAGTAATTTTTCTTTTGTAAAATTGTTTTTTTTTAGGAAAATGTATGTAAACATGCACATACTGAATAAATATGAATATTTTTTCGATCGTACGTAGGCCTACATATAAACTGTTTATTTAAATTTAAAAAAAAACATGAGTACAATTAATTTAACATTTTATTAGAATATAATATCTGTTATGTTATAGTAATTTTTTAAAGATGATCTATTGCTACGTATAATTGTATCTATAATGTATCTATAATCGCTTTATTTAGTAACTTCAAAGTTGCTATATGAAAGAAGTTGAGAGTTTACATAGGCGAAAAGAGCTACTTTGCATTTTTGCAGACCTAAGACCTAGCGCATTCGATTCATGACATCAAAAAATCCCTATATGCAAATTTTCATCCAAATCGTTAGAGCCGTTGGCGAGATCTCCGAAATAAATTTATATACAAGAATTGCTCATTTAAGGCTCGGCTCCCTACATTCAAAACGGCGAAGTTGGGTACCAATTTCAATGTTAAAGAACCAAAACATACCTTCACTATTAAGCATATTTTTGTGTTGCTTTTGTCAAAAAACGAAAGCTGTATTTTTTTCTTAAAGTAAAATAGATTGTGGGTGTTGATTGCTAAGGTTTTTTGCTATATCTCTTTTTGCGACTGAGTAAAAAATGAATAAAGTTTACTATTTATATCATACGTTTAAGAAAACAATAAAACGGTTTTTGAAAATGTATACAGCAATCAACATCCGCATATGACAGTACTTCAAAATGAAACCAAATTTTTAATTTATTCCACGAATTAACGAAAAAATGACTTATTCTGTAGCATTGCTCTTATGGGAATCAGATTCAATATTGCGGACAGGGTAGCGCCCCCTTAATAAGATAAGATAGAACCATTTCCCGAAGTTTGACTTATGGGACTCCCTGTAGAAGAAAAAATATGTGATATGTAACCTTATTGATATGTGTTCATATTTTGAAAACTAGTTTATACGAAATACTAAATGAATTCGAATCCAACATGGATACTCCTACATATTTTAGGAAACCCACGCCTTTGTCAATTCAAACTAATTTAACATATCAACACCCTCCCCCCTGACACAATCAACCAATCTGTATTCATTTTTGGATTAAGCAATAAAATAACCTACGCACGCGTACGAGCGCGTGTTTTGAAAAGGGCAATTCAAATTGAAGGTTGCCAGTCACGTCTTGCCGGAACCCTTAGAGAGTGGCGACCCCGAAGCATCCTGTCTGGGGGCGACTGGAATAACAATGGTCAAGACGGACACTTTTAATGACCGGTCCATGTTTGGGACAATTAATATCTACTTGAGAAATATTTAGCCGAGGAAAGGGTTAGGCACGGTGTTTCTAACCCGCTGTCAAGGTAGGGAAGGGATTTGGTACAACGATAATTAATTGATGAGATTTTATGGGATTCAGGAGTTGTGTCTTTATATCTCTCAGAGAGTATGGTTCGCGAAAGTTCACCTTGGATAATTTACATTTCAGAATTACTTTTACTTTCTCACTATACTATAATATAGAAAAAGTATAGTGATCGTAAAAAAACCGATGGATCACAGTAAAATCGATATTTTTCTGGAAATATCCGTTTTGGGACCCCTGAGTCCAAAAAAGTAGTTTTTACAAAATGTCTGCCAGTATTTCTGTATGTATACAAAGCTAGAGAGAAAGCTATTAGATCGATTTCGAACAAATTTGCACCAAACATATCAATTAGGCCTGTACAGATGCACGAAAAAGGTTTTGGAAAATTTTAAAAACAACCCCCGTTTTTGGCCAAAAAATCCCTAAAAATCAGTTATTATTATTTTTTATAAAAAAACGGCTCTCACGATTTTGATAAAATTTGGCTTATTTGTAGCCCTTAATGTACCCTACCATATGCAAAGAACCGCATCTTTCCAAAAGTTATCGTTTAGCTAATAATAATAATAATAACTGATTTCTGGGGGTTTTTTGGCCATAAAGGGGGTTGTTTTTAAAACATTTTCAAAATTTTTTTTCGTGCATCTATACAGGCCTAAATGACATGCCTGGTGCTAATTTGTTCGAAATCGATCGAGTAGTTTTCTGAGTCCAAAAAAGTAGTTTTTACAAAATGTCTGTCTTTATGTCTGTATGTCTGTATTTCTGTATGGATACAAAGCTAGAGAGAAAACTATTCGATCGATTTGGAACAAATTTGCACCAAACATTTCAATTAGGCCTGTATAGATAAACGAAAAAAGGTTTTGAAAATTTTTAAAAACAAACCCCTTTTTGGAAAAAAAACCCAAAAGTTGATATTTTTATATAAAAAAAACGCTCTAACGATTTTGATTAAATTTGGCTTATTTGTAGCCCTTACTGTAAAAAAAACCCGCATCTTTAAAAAAATTCTCGTTTTGCTAATAATAATAACTGATTTCGGGTTTTTTTGGCCAAGAAGGTTGTTGTTTTTCAACATTTTTCAAAACCTTTTTTCGTCTATCCATACAGGCCCTAATTGACATGTTTGGTGCAAATTTGTTCGAAATCGATCGAACAGTTTTCTCCCTAGCTTTGTATACATACAGACAGACATACATACCAAAGCGGAAGCCACATTAACTTACAGTGGCATAAACATGAAGCAACTATGTTAAGTCCTATTTTAAACAAAATACTAAATTTATTTGCTAGGTAAAATCTAACAATTGTGAACAAATTTGGCTTATTTGTAGCCCTTAATGTACCCAACGAAAAAACAGCATCTTTCTAAAAATTCTCATTCAGCTAATAATAATAATAGGCTATTTATTAGTTCCTCTCCTATTTGAATGTATCCCTCGCCTACTTTAATACAATTATTATGAAGTCACAGTGAATCTGTTTAATAATTTAAATATGTTTGTGAGAAAGTATTTGCCAGTTTCTGGTACCGTTTATTTTTCAAGCAACCTAGAATTTGTTTTGGCCACTGACTAAAATATATTGGTAAGCGTACCTGCTTCGAAGCTTGAAGTCCTCGGTTCGAATCCTGGTACTGACAATGGATGTTTGTGTGGTAGGAATAATAAATTGAAATTCCCGTAGATTCTTTTCGGTTTAATACAAAACATGGGCAATGTTGTGTTTATGAGCCATCATGTAGTTTCACTGGCATTTACAACCAATGTATAATTTATTTTGCCATGGTTAGTGTTTGTTTTGATGGTTTTTATTATTGGTTAGGTGTTAATTATTATTTTAATGTTATTTGTTAGATTGATATTTTTATTGGTTTAATGGTAAATGTTATTTGTTAGATGGTTGATGTTATAATTGATTGGATGTTATTGGTTAATGTGATTAATTTGTTAAATGGTTTGATAATTATTAGATGGTTATTGTTACTTTTTAGACGGTTATTGTTATTGGTTTAGTGGTAAATGTTATTTGTTAGATGGTTAATATTATAGGTTGGGTGGTTATTGTTATTGGTTTAATGTTTAATGTTACTGGTTAGACGAATATTGTTATCGGTTAGATGGATAATGGTATTAGTTAGACTGTTATTATTATTGGTTAGATTAAATTGTTATTGGTTAGATGGTTATTATTATTGTTAGGGGGTAGTTTTTATTGGTTAGATGGCTCTGATATTTGTTTGGTTTTTATTATTATTGGTCAAACGGTTATTATTATCGGTTAGACATGTATTGTTAAAGGTTTGATGATTATTGCTATTGATTAGTAGTATTATCGGTTAGACAGTTATTGTTATCGGTTCTATGGTTGATTGTATTGGTTAGATGGTACTGATATTGGTTGGACGTTTATTGTTACAGGTTAGACTGTTATTGTTAACGGTTAGATGGTTATTGTTTATATGTAGTTAGTTATTGGTTAGATGGCTATTATTATTGATCTGATGGATAATGTTATTGGTTAGGCTGTTACGGTTGTATGTTAGAAGGTTAATGTTATCGGGTTATTGGTTGAATTGTTATTGTTTTTGTTAGATGGTTATTGTAATTGGTTAGATGGAATTGTTATTGGTTAAATTATCATTGTTATTGGTTGGGTTATTATTGCTATTGGTTAGCTACTTATTTTTATTGGTTAGATGGTTATTGTTGACGGTTAGATAGTTAGTTCAGTATCTATAGTTGAGTATATAACGTGTTATGAGTTATTGTTACTAATATAATTTTGTAAAAGTTTCAAGATAACAGACGGTGCGGAAACCCCGATCTGTGAGTTAAGCTAACACTGCTCTGGTACATTTTTCCCACCCGAACCTTCCACTTGACATCCTCACTCCTCTGACTTTATAATTATTTACAATCGCAGCTTCCGCTAGCTTGACCCAGATAGCGCTGACTGCCATCTGCACAGACAGGTTACAAATGATACCAAACGTAACCCTTCTGCCCCGAGATCACACATGTTTCGGCAGGTATAAAGAAAGGGATGAAAATCATGTCGTTCCAATAAAGAAAACAGATCCGGGGTGCAGAAATAGTTCACCCTTTTCTGTATGGCTCGGCGAGGGTTCCGTTACTCCAGAAGGCCACGGTTAGCACCTGTTACAACCCTTCCCGACGATGACACAGATTGACAGCAACCCCCGTTAAAACATCCCCTAAATGTAGAGTGGAGATGGAGATGTTATTAACTCTAGCTTTGTTCTGGGCCTGGGAAAACTTGACAATTTAGTAACGCACTGTAATTTGACCGAGGAAAATATATGTTTCCGTTATTAAGGTATTTGGACGCGGAAGCCAGAAGGTGGATCTAGGGTTGGTAATTAACCCTTGGCAGGGGACGAGATGACTTCCTTCTCACAGAGGGTTTGCCTGGATGTATTATTAAATCTTATGGTTTTTATGGAGAAAGTATGCTTAAACTTAAGGGAAATTCATAGGGTCTGATAAAGGCTTTAACAGTGTTATTAATGTGTGAATCATTTCCTATAATTTCATAGTGTTTGCATATTTTGAATTTAACTTAACGTTTAAGTTTGTGTAAGTGTTTTCCAGTCTTTTCTACAAACTTTAAGTTTATTATGTTGTGTTCATAATTAATTCACTCTCTCCCTCCCTCTCTCTCCCTTTTATAACCAATTGAAATAGCCAAAGCTTGGTTCTCGAAGAGACCTTGCTTTGTTGACCGCATTATATGTTTTAAAATGTGTGTTTCAATTGTATGTCTGACTACAGGCCTCCGCCCCCTACTCGCTTCGCTCGCCAACCCCCGTGGTGACTCGCGTTGAAGCAAATGCAAACAGGTTATTTCATGTAAATAGAACCTGCTATTATATTCTAATATGTCTTATTTATTTTTAATTAATATGTAATATAACGGTTCTTATTCATAAATTCCTTAATTTATTAAATGTGTATTCTCTAGCTTTAAGGAAAGTATATCAATCAACATTTTGTATAGGGGTTGTTACTACATTTTCACCCCTTAGCAGCACGTGACAAAATGTCAATCTGTGATATTTTTTTTGTGGATGTTGTAAGAAATAAATGTACAAACTTTCAGCTTACTAACTTGAAGGAAAATAAAACAATTATTTTTATTGTTTTAAGGGTTGTTATCACATTTTTACTCCTTAGCAGCACGCGACAAAAAACAAATCTAATTTAATTTTTCTATGTATCTTGTAAGAAACAAATGTACAACATTTCAGCTCTCTTGCTTTAAGGAAAGTATAACAATTAATATTTATTCTTTTATTGTTTGTTTCAACCCTTAAATCAAAACTAATTCTAGCCTATGTTACTCAGGCA
This sequence comes from Philaenus spumarius, assembly GCA_018207615.1. Taxonomy (NCBI): domain Eukaryota; kingdom Metazoa; phylum Arthropoda; class Insecta; order Hemiptera; family Aphrophoridae; genus Philaenus; species Philaenus spumarius. The sequence continues at coordinate 45,669 of JAGFPH010008767.1, forward strand.
TAGTGTAGCTTTTTATTAGTAAAACTATTTTTCCAATCGGTTCAGTAGTTACAGAGATTACTCCCTACATAAAGCAAACAAATTTTACCTCTATAATATTAAGTGTGGATATACCTAGTGTCAATACACGTACCGCTTCTAGAATTCATCAAATTTCCCTTCATAGTGCATCCAACTAATAAATCCTTTGCAGTTTCTGGTTGCAGATTGAGGAAATCAGTTGAAGCTCAGGTGAGGGAGTGTTTAGGTCTATCACAGTTTGAATTGAGTGATAAGGGACCGTTTTTGGATGTGCAATTTACAGGTTATTCTAAAAGAAATAGACACTTTTTAATGAACATAGAAAATGACATGTCTACTCATCATGTCCAAGTATCATGTCTATTCATCATGTCCAAGTAGCATGTCTACTCATCATGTCCAAGTATCATGTCTACTCATCATGTCCAAGTATCATGTCTACTCATCATGACCAAGTATCATGTCTACTCATCATGTCCAAGTATCATGTCTACTCATCATGACCAAGTATCATGTGCCTATGACCGTACTTTCTTGACAGAAGAAAGGCGTATATCTTATGTATTGATACAGCACAAAACAAGTTTTTCTTAGGAGAATCCCTCTCATGTTTAACAATTACTCTAGGATTTTGTGTTCCCCAGATCCAGATAGGCAGGTTGTGTTTGTTAACCTTTCCACTGATTGAAACGTTGATTCGTCCCCAATGATTAGGCGATCAATGAATTAATCTTCTTCAAAACGTGTCTGGATGTCAACACAGAATGCAAAACGTTTCTCCTTATCAACATCACGTAATGTTTGCAATAGCTGTAACTTGTAAGGTTTCATCTGTAAACGTTTTCTCAGAATCCTCCAAACAGATGGCTGTGGAATTTGAAGTTCTACACTTACCCTGGCTGTTGACTTTTTTGGACTGCGCAGGGTAGAAGGTCGAACTTGTTCTACACGAACTTCTTCCAGTGATGGATTTCCAGCACTTGTTGATTTGCACAACCTGTATTTTTGAATTTCTTGTGCCAATCAAAAATATACTGCCTTCCTGGTAAGTCTTTTTGAGAGCGCGTCCTAAAACGACATTGCAATAAAGTAACTAAAGTTTCCTCTAGTTCAAGCACACAAAAAGCTATCACAACGCTATTATTAACCATTTTAACATCAACAAAAAGAAGGGTTATCTAGCAACAATCAGCTGTTAAAGTAAAACTTTAGTTTATTAGCTAACTCACTGACACATGATGGGTATAAATTATGCAGTTTCTTTTTATTGATTTAGAAAAGTGTCTGTTTTTGAATAACCCTGTATTTTGGCTTATTTTGTAGTATAGTGTTTGTTATTTTTATTCTAATTAATGTCATCTATATATATCTATATATATATAAAAGCGAAATACCATTCACTCACTCACTCACTCACTCACTCACTGACTCATTCATCACGATTTCTCAAAAACTAAAGAATGGATTGAAATTAAATTTTTTATGGCCTTTTATTTATTCCATACAAAAATATCTTCCGCTCAGATAGGGTGTTTTTACAAATTTATACCACTCTAACTTTTAAACCGTTTGTCTGTCTTTTCAAAGTAACACCAAGAACAAAAATGTCTTAAAATAACTAGTTAAATCCATAATCATCATAAAATATAGGGTGTGCAATAGGGAATTCAAAAGTTGACCGCCATTTTGGAAAATGGCGGCCATTTACAAATATTTTAACTACATATTTTTTTTAATTTCTCAAATATCAAGGAAAGATTCGCCATTTAAAGTTTGCTGTCAGATTTATAGTTTACAAGATACCAATGGTGGCCCATTTAAAACAGACATCCTGTATTTTTGGCCAAAAAGAGGGCGTTTTTCAAAAATTTTCAAAACCTTTTTTCGTGCATCTATACAAGCCTAATAGACGTGTTTTGCGCAAATTTGTTCCAAATCGATCGAATAATTTTCTCTCTAGCTAATAATATTTATTAGTTAATCTCCAACTTTAATATCACCTCTCCTACCCCACCTACAATTATGAGGTCGCAATGAATCTGTTTAATAATTTAAATATGTTTGTGAGAAAGTACGTGCCACTTCCTGGTACCGTTTATTTTTAATATGTTTATTTTATGTAATTAGATTACATTTAACTTTGTGATTTTGGCATAAAATGTATAGTACACATTGTTTGATTGTGATAATTCATGTACAACTGCTTATTTGGCGGGGTTCAGGTTAAATAATGAAACTGCAATGTTTAAGCCACTGTGGATATGCTTGCATAGCAATTTCATGACAACTTCATATATCAAATCTTTGAAAAACATTATCTTGTGTAATTTATTTACCAGGTAAGCTGAAATATTGTATTAGCAAGGAGGTGCTGGCAATTGTGTATTTTAAAAACAGCCGTAGTTATACCAGTTTTTTAAAAAGGGCGATAAGCGGTATCCATATAATTACAGGTCTATAGCGGTTCTTTCTGTTTTTTCAAAGGTTTTTGAAAGAGCAATTAAATCAAGACTGATATTGTTTCTTGATCATATAGTCCATATTGATAAATATAAGCTAATGTAGTCTATGTTTTGAAAATTTTGATTGTTGTGGGAATAACCTCTGTAAAACAGATCTTTTTAAAAACTCATTCACTAATTTAAAATGTAGCTGTAGGAAAAATGTTGTGTGTATTACGGGTGCAAAGTTTACATTGTCACCCTACATAAACCCTAAATGCTTATCTCGTGCAACAAACTAAAAAAATAACTATTGCAGTACTATAATCTATATCTATATATATATAAGCCAAATACCACTCACTGACTCATTACGATTTCTCAAAAACTACTCAACGGATTGGAATGAAATTTGGTATGTAGCTTCCTTTAAGGCCCTAAGTGCTCGCTAAGAAAGTTATTTAAAAAATTCAAAATTTTAGGGGGATTTGGGGGGGTCAAAGTTACTAAAAATGCCACCACACGGATTTGAATAAAATTCGGTATGTAGCTTCCTATAAGGCCCTAAGTGCTCGCTAAGAAAGGTATTTAAAAAATTCAAAATTTTAGGGGGGTTTGGGGGTCAAAATTATTAAAAAAAACATCTAATGTACTGGAATAAAATTTGGTATATAACTTCCTCTAGGGCCCTAGGTGCTCTCTAAGAAAGGTTTTACAAAAGTTTGAAATTTTAGAGGGGTTTGGGGGGATCAAAGTTACTAAAAAAAATCTAATGGACTGAAATGAAATTTGGTATGTAGCTTCCTCTAGGGTCCTAGGTGCTCGCTAAGAAAGGTTTTTAAAAAATTTGTAATTTTAGGGTGTGTTTGGGGGAGGGTCTAAGTTACTAAAAATCTCCATAAGAAATACAATAGTGCAATATATTTATTGATAATTTTTTTTTGTTAACATACATTTAACTTTGATTTGTCTACCCGTGCAAAGCCGGATCGGGCAGCTAATCTATATATATAAAAGCGAAATACCACTCACTCACTCACTCACTCACTGATTCACTCATCACGATTTCTCAAAAACTACCGAAAGATTGAAATCAAATTTGGTATGTAGCTTCCTCTAGGGCCATATTAAAAAACGATTTCTTCAAAACTACCGAACGGATTGGAATGAAATTTGGTATGAAGCTTCCTCTAGGGCCATAAGTGTTTACTAAAAAAGGGTTTAAAAAATTTGAAATTTTAAGGGGGTTTGGGGGTAAAAATTACTAAATCACGATTTCTCCAAAATTACCGAACAGATTGGAATAACTTTGGTATGTAGCTTCCTCTAGGGCAATAGGTGCTCACTAAGAAAGGGTATGAAAAATTTCGAAATTTTAGGAGGGGTTTGGGGGGATCAAAGTTACTAAAATCATAATTTCAGATCTTTTATTATTATAACAATAGTGCTTTTATTATTTAAGATCTATATATATAAAATCCAAATACCACTCACTGATTCACTCATCACAAAATCTCAAAAACCACCCAACGGATTGGAATGAAATTTGGTATGTAGCTTCCTCTAGGGCCCTAGGTACTCACTAAGACATTTTTTCTAAAACGTTTTCGAAATTTTGGGGGTCAAAGTTACTAAAAATCCCCATAAGAAATACTTAGTATAATAATTTATTGATATATTTTTGTTGTTGTTAATATACATTTAACTTTGATTTGTCTATCCGTGCAAAGCCGGATCGGGCCAGCATGTGTTATATATTTTAAATATGTGTGTTGTAATCACTCTCACATTTAACACCGATTATAAAATAAGCAGATTATAAAATACACTGTGGAATGGGATTACAAACGGTTTATTAATTAATAAAACAAAATTAGTACACTGAATACTAAACAAATCTCGGGTTCAAGTTTACAACTTTTGCCGACCAACTGGTTGTAAAGTATTTTCAAATTATTATTGTAATTCAATAAAGCAAATAAAGTACTTAGCTACTACATAATGAATATCTTATTCTAGGCTTAAGCTAATGAAGGATGATTGAGACTTATGGAATTATTGAAATGATAAACAATATTGAACTTAAACTGAATAGGGAGTTTAACTGAAATAGTTTCCTGGTAGTTGTGTGATTGAAGAAGTGAATGAATCAGTTGATCATTTGGAGGTGTTCAGTTTGAAGGTCTGTTGTGAAGTAAACAAAAAATGAAGTTAAGGGTCTGCTGTAGTGGCGGCCATCTTGGATTTTATCCCATAAGAGCAATGTTAAATTTCAGACCATTTATTTCGTTTATTTTTTATCATAAAATTGTTTGCAAGGTCTTATTTCAAGAACAATTACAATACGCATCCGTTTTGCATTTTAGTTTTTTTTTTTTTAAAGCTTTTCTTTTGTTATATAATTGACTTTGTGTAAGTACAAAGTTAGATTTTTTTTTACACAAAACAAAATTAATAATGAATAGTAATTTGCAAGTCGAATCCGAAATTTTATAAAGAATATTCAGTTTTTTTTCAGCCCTCAATTACAAAAGATGGATTTATAAAATGGTTTGAAATGAGGCAATGTCAAAGTGCTCAGCTGCAAGAAATTGCACTGTTTAGATACGGTTGTAGAGAGAAGCGCTTGCGTTTCCGGTTGCTTTCTCGTTTAATGGAGCAGACCCTTAACTCACCAAATTGGCTGGAGGTACCAGCACTAGTAGACCGGTCAAATTAGCCAAAATAGGAGAGAAAAGACCCGAAGTTTTGAAACTTGACATAGTTGCTCATTCGAGTCTCCTGTACAGCTTAATAAAAAAGGTGGTGATTGAGCGGGAGGTTTGGGAGCCATCAAAGGTACTTTTTTACACGTTTTTTTAAAAAAAACTCTAGAAATATTGAGTTTAGCGAAAAGCCAATCCTAAACAAAATTAAAGTACAGTAAATTTTCTTCAAAAAAGGTCCTATTCATATTTTTCTACTTGATGTAGTTTTGAAGGTATAGTCTGTGGGAAATAGAACAAAATTCAAAGATCTGTCGTTTTGACTTAATTTTTACAATTGTACAGTCAACTTAGCCAAAACAGGAGGAAACCTGTCATAGTTACTCATTCGAGTGCCCTGTGTACTAAAATTCCCCGAAGAGGGGTGAGTTTGAGGGGGAGCATTTAAAGGTATTTTTACAATGTTTCTTAAATATTTCGGGAAAATATTTAGCGAAAATATAATCTCAAATAAATTTAAACTAGAGTAAATTCTCTTCAAAAAAGGTCCTATTGATTGTTTCTTATGTTTTGTAATATAATAATAATAATTCGACCACCCAGCTTAACCGCTGACGTGAGTTGAGCGAATTCCCAAAATTAAGTTTATAGGCCTATGTTTTAGGGTTTCAACCGACAATTTGGGAAATAGGTCTATTCACGACGGTGTTGAATAGCTGCAAAATGGTTCGCACGCCATTCCGCATATTGGAAGTATCTTCAATACACAAAGCATTGCGTGCTTCGCACGCCACAACCCCCGTGTTGGGCGTATCTTCAATACACAATGCATTGCATGCTTCGGACGCCAACCCCAAGGTAGAATCCACCACATGGATTTGAACCGGGTACTTCTATGGTATTTTACTTTTTGATCGATTTTGGGGGAACCAAGCGAGCTATAAGGTCGCGTAAAAAAACAAAATGTTCAGAATAACATCCTAAATTTATATTTGTAGAAGAAACTCAATAAAAAATCCATTCCCGTAGGAAAAATCTCAAAACATAGTTACTGCCGGTCAAAAAACGTGATTCCGTTTGTTGGACAACCAGCATGTGTAACAAATTTGAACCAAATCGGACTTAAAATGCGGCCGCTAGAGTGCGAACACATATATGCATATATATATATACGATTTTTAATGACACCCCAAAACGTGTTCTGGGGACCATGATCGGTGCTCATTTGCTACTCCCGACTTTGGGTCTTGCCGTAGGGGCCACTGCAATAGCTCATTTTTCCTATGGAAATTCGCTAATAATTGCATTTGTTAATATTAACGTAAGTTGACTACAATTATTGTACAAATTAAGCTAAAATCCCAGATTTTTTAATTTTGTTGTATTTTCCACGGACTATAACTTCAAAACTGTAGCAAGTACGTGAAAATAAAGATCTTTTATGTAGAGAATTTACTGTAGTTTAATTTTGTTTAGGGTTAGTTTTTCGCTACACTCAATATTTCTCGAGTTATTTAAGAAAACGAGTAAAAAATACCTTTGATGGCTCCCAAACCTCCCGCTCATGCCCCACCTTTGGTGAATTTTAGTATGTTGTACAGGACATTCCAATGAGCAATTACGCCGAGTTTAAAAACTACGGGATTTTCCCCCCCCTATTTAGCAGGTTTTTGGCTAATTTGACTGGACTGTAGGTGTAACTTTCTGGTGGTAAATATTTGCTGGTGATAACTTAATTCTT
>JAGFPH010008768.1:219-20247 GCA_018207615.1 Philaenus spumarius
TTATAAATTTGCTAAAGTTTCTATGGTAATGAATGTAAACAAACATGTGTTACTAAGCATTTTATACGAACAGCTGTTTTTGAGAGCTATGGTCTTGAGTCCATACAAAAGAGGCTGTTTAGTTTTTTCCAAATTTGAAACTTTTTCGGGAAACTTTTCAAATTTTTCTTTATATAAAAACGTAGTTCGGACTATTACGAACATTTTAAAACAAAAAATTGCCAAATTGGTCCAGCAGTTCTCAATTGATGCGATTTCAAAGAAACAGCAATTCATTTTTATTATATAGATTTATGTTTATATATAGCCACCATAACTAAATACACCAAATATAATATGTCAATAGTTATTAGCTAATTAGAACAAGTAATTTAAAGACTACAATGATTTATTTCACTTCAAATTAAAAATTATTGACCTTGACAATGGATAAAGTTTTTACATGCACTATACATGTGTTAGATTAACTCACGTCTGATATGCCTTGCTTACTTAACTATTAAAGTTAGTACTGACCTAGTTCGTTGGTGAACAATTTTATTGCAAGAACCAAATGAGATGCGGGTAGTTTATAGGAATCGGAATTCTTCTAAACATTCTCTTTTCCCCGGTTGGATATTTAACGTAAGTTGTGCAATGAAAATTCACTTTATGGATAAGAACGAAGCATTATATGATTTTGTCTAACTGAAAAGTGAATACGACCATGGGAAACAACACATTATTATGGATTTATTTTGTTAAATTACTCGAATTTACTGACAAAATTGTATACACTTTCCTTCACTTTTGTGGTGAACTGATTTTTTTTTTTAATTTAACACTTACCTTAAGTTTTAACTTCAGTTCTGTGTCAGTTCAGTTTAAAGGAAAGTTCAAATGCCATTAAGCTTTAATTTAACAAGTAAATATAACGCTATTTACATACAATGTTATCAAACAATAAACGGTACCAGGAACTGGCACATACTTTCTCACAACCATATTAAAATTACTAAACAGATTCACTGTGACTTCATAATTGTAGGTGGGGTAGGAGAGGTGATATTAAAGTAGGAGATTAACTAAATATTATTATTATTAGCTAGAGAGAAAACTATTCGATCGATTTCAAACAAATTTTCACAAAACACGTCTATTAGACCTGTATAGATGCACAAAAAACGGTTTTGAAAATTTTAGAAAAACAACACCCTTTTTGACCAAAAACCCCCAAACAATCAGTTATTATTATTATTATTAGATAAAGAAGAATTTTTAGAAGATACGGTTTTGTGCATATCGTAGGATATATTAAGGGCTACAAACAGGAAAAATTAGATCAAAATCGTAAAAGCAGTTTTTTTTTTGTAAAAAATAATAACTGTTTCTTTTGTGGTTTTTTTGCGAAAAAGGGGGTTGTTTTTTTAAAATGTTCAAAACCGTATTTCGTGCATCTATACAGGCATACTTGACATGTCTGGTGCAATTTTTTTTTTTAAATCGATCGAATAGTTAAATAATAACTCTTTTTATGGGTTTTTTTTCCAAAAAGGGGGTTTGTTTTTTAAAATTTGTCAAAACAGTTTTTCGTGCATCTATAAAGCCTACTTGACATGTCTGGTGCAAATTTGTTTGAAATTGATCGAATAGTTTTCTCCATTTCGCCAAAAAAACCCCAAAAATTTGTTATTATTATTATTATTAGCTAAACGATAATTTTTAGAAAGATGCGGATTTTTGCTTATTTTAGGGTACATTAAAGGCTACAAATAAGCCAAATTATATCAAAATCTTTATAGTGGTTTTTCGTAAAAAAATAACCGTTTTTTTGGGGTTTTTTTGCAAAAAAGGGGGTTGTTTTTTAAAAAATTTCAAAACCATTTTTCGTGCATCTATACAAGGCATACTTGACATGTCTGGTGCAATTTTTTTTTTTAAATCGATCGAATAGTTAAATAACTGTTTTTTGGGGTTTTTTTGCAAAAAAAGGGGTTGTTTTTTAAAATTTGTCAATACCGTTTTTCGTGCATCTATACAAGCCTACCCTGACATGTCTGGTGCAAATTTTTTTGAAATCAATCGAATAGTTTTCGCCATTTCGCCAAAAAAAACCCCAAAATTAGTTATTATTATTATTATTATTAGCTAAACGAGAATTTTTGGAAAGATGCGGTTTTTGCATATGGTAGGGTACATTAAAGGCTACAAATAAGCAAAATTTTATCAAAATCGTTAAAGCGGTTTTTTTATAAATAAATGATAACTGTTTTTTGGGGGTTTTTTTTGCGAAAAAGGGGGTTATTTTTCAAAAATTTTCAAAACTGTTTTCCGTGCATCTATACAAGCCTATTTGACATGTCCGGTGCAAATTTGTTTGAAATCGATCGAACAGTTTTCGCTCTAGCTTTGTATACATACAGACATACAGACATACATACAGACATACATACATACAGACATACAGACAGACATTTTGTAAAAACCACTTTTTTGGACTCAGGGGGTCCCAAAACGGATATTTCCACAAAAATTTCAACATCGAATTTGTTTGCGATCACTATACTTTCTCTATACTATAGTATAGTGAGAAAGTAAAAATGTAACCAAATTATACAGTGCTGACGCAATAGTTTAGGATCGTATTCGTGAGGGATGTTAAGTAATGTCATGTTGTCAGCTATAATTAATTCAAAGCTAAACTTTAGTTTAAAAATTAACTAAATATATTATATTTATTCATTAATAGTCAATGTGCTAGTTTTTGAGCTAAGATATACAATTTATTACAATATAATAAAATAAAATAAATTGTATTGAAAATTAATTAATTATTGATGCTAAACATCGCTTAGTGTAATACTTATTATGTTTCCTGGTAAAGATGGGTTAATAGAAATAAAAGCATCATAAAATACAACATAAATACATTTATTCTATTTAAAAAATTTTTACACAAATTCCAAATTCTCTGGGAGTATTCTACACTCATAGCTAACTGTGTTAAGCCAATGCATACTAAGTATGCATTGGTTAAGCTCTCACACAGACGCAATACACATAGATAACAAATAAATGTATATAATAAAAAGATAAAAAAAGATATTTAATTAGCAATAAAAGAGCCAAATAAATATTTGTTTGAAAATCCATAAAGAGAGTATTTTGTAGAAGATTTTTTTAAAGGAGGCAGCTATTAAAGTAAACTTTAGGTCATAATAAATACAAGTTTACTAATCTCTAAACAACATTATTTACTAAACAAGCAGCTCACTGTTTAACCATGAAAATAGGTTTTTTTAAGTTTCTAGATTTACATTACGAACACAATACATTTAATTAAATAAAATATGCAATAAGGTAAATAAATATTAAGTTATTATTATTTTGTTATAGCTTATTTTACTGTAAACCTAATTTATTGCAGTTTATTAAATATTATATAAATGTAGGATGGTATTCTTCCTCTTTCGAGAATGGGTATGTGGGCACTCTAAAACAGTGGTCATACTAACATACTACTATCAAGCGTTGAAAATTAATTTATATTGTGCAACATTAAAACAAAACTATTAAAGAAATAACTTGTCACGCTATGTTCATGGAAAGAGTTTTATAAATATATACATTAAATTTAAAAAAATATCAAAAATACTATTATTAAGAAAGAATGGGTGTGAAAATATCAACTATTTCGTTTTGAAATTAATAAAATATTTGCCTGATAAATTATTATTTAAAATTGAGCCAAAATGCCAGCTTTTTAAAAAAAAAGAAGGGTAGGCCTATGTCAAGACGGTCAACTGACAAGAATGCTTAAAGTAAATATGTGTATATTTACTTAGGAGTACTAATTAAGTGTAAATGTTTACTATTTTAGATTAAGAATGGAATAATTAGTATTATACGGGGTGAGTTTTAAATGTCCCCCTAATTTTTTCCGCATTTCTTAAGATATCGACTCCCAACCACTGCCGAACATCATTGATTAGTTTATACTTTCTTTTGATGAGGTTCACATTTCTGGCCGCCATCTTGGATCCGCCATATTGGAATGAACTTTTATTTTTTAAATGTAAAGGTAAGGTTGTGACCCATCATTTCAAACTATTTTGTTCAGTAGAACACGATTCCGCAATCAGTTTTTAATTATCTGCTTTCGTTCTCGAGATACTAACAATTTTGTAAAAAATTGAAAATTGTAAAAAATCCCTTGTTTTATTCAATTTAAAAAAAATATCGACCCTTTAACATCAGATATCACAGTTTGGTAGTAGCTTATAGGTTTTTATTAAGTTATAGATTTTACTGCCATCTTGGGTACGCCATATTGGATTGAGATCCTTGTTTTTAATGTAAATGTGGTGTTGTGACACATGATTTTGAACTAATTTTTAATTTTGTTTTTAATCAGATTTTTGATTTAAAATCCTTTAATTGTTTTTAAATAAATAATTATACTAAGAAACGCGGCAGCGTGTAAAGCGTAAAAATTAATATCTTGAGAACGAAAGCAGAAAATTAAAAACCGATTGGGGCATCGTGTTCTACGGAAAAAAATAGTTTGAAATGATGGGTCACAACCTTACCTTTACATTTAAAAAATAAAAGTTCATTCCAATATGGCGGATCCAAGATGGCGGCCAAAAATGTGAACCTCATCTAAAGAAAGTATAAACTAATCAATGATGTTCGGTGGTGGTTAAGAGTCGATATCTTAAGAAATGCGGAAAAAATTAGGGGGGGGGGGGGTTGACATTTAAAACTCACCCGGTATATTAATTAATGTATGAAATGTTTATATGGACGTGTTTATTTTTATTTATCTATTTGTAAGAGTACATTCCCGTAAATTTGTATATATTTGTAATTTTGTAAAATTAGCATATAATATGTATTATCGAAACATGATAAATACACCATTTATACCAGATTAGGATTATTATGAATGTGAGCTTGATTGTACGAGCGACGTGTGTTTGTTTAAAGTATATTATTTGAATTCAACGTAATAAACTAATATAATTGTAATAACTAATTTTGATTCCGGCAAAGTAATAGCAATTGCTCACTAAAGACTACTTTTATCGGTACGAGTTGATATAATTAAATATCCGAGTTTACACAATTAAACTAATATTTTGATAGATTTGATTGTATAAGGCGGGTAGTAGACAAACGCTCAGAAAAAGAAAAAGGAAATGCTGTAATCGAATATCCATCCGCCTGATATGTATACAATATATACATCTATATACATCACTTCTGCACATGTGTGTGTCACCGAACTCCTGCTAAACGGCTGGACCAATTTTGATATTTTTTTGTTTGACTTCGATTTGGTCCCTGGATGGTTTGGATTCACAATTGTAAGCGGTTGAAATTTGGTTGCAAAAAATTTGAATTAAACAAACTTCCTTTTAGCTATATTATAAAGCTAAAACTATGTAATATGTTTTTTATTTTTAAGGGATACACAAAACCATTTGCAATTTGTTTACTTAAGTCAAAATGATGAAATGGAATAACTACCCATAAAATTTAATAATAATCCAAGTACTATTTCTATATTCAAAAACCACTCAACCAATTTTACTAATATTTCACAGTTTACACATATTGGAACCATGATTTTTGTATAGAATGTTGTTACTACAAACAAAGTGATTTAAATGGGGTAGATTCCCCTACACAATAAAGCTAAATTGCACTATTATGAACATAAAAATGTTTATTATTATTATTGATCGATATATAAAAAATTATTGCAATTTGATTACTTAAGGGTCGGCTCTAGTAAAACAGAAAGCAACCTGCGACTCCAGCGTAGCGGCGGTAGGTTACGCGGACATTGCTCATCCTAAATCCATTTAAAACCCGAAATTGTTCAAATAGCGTTTTTTTAAAAATACCAAACTCTTGGGGACGAAATTCTTCATGCAAATGGCTTGGTACTTTTTCGCTATAACTTATAGTGACAACATAAAAAATTATTAAAAATTAATTTTTTAAATTGTTAATAAATATTAAACAAAACGTTTTTCTTAATTTTGGAAAAGCCATTTGCATGCGTATTGGCCATAGCTTTAAAATGACATATCGTTCATAATTATCCGATCAAAAATAAAGGAAAAATATGGATTTTAATTTAACATTGGTCTTATGGAGTGTCAACCAACATGGCAGACAGCTAGAGCCGACCCTTAAGTCAAAGGGTTGATATGGGATAACCACCATTAAATTAAATCAATCAATAGTGAAGCATTGCCAAATTCACTGCTATATGTAAAATATAACACTGTATAATAACCCGAATATCTATGGTTATATAAAATATTATTTAATTATTTATATTACTGGTATTGAAATTAAAAATATATGTTTGGTTCATCCAAAATCAGTTTTACATTCACATATTTAATAAAACTACAACTTATCTTACTATTTACTAAGTGTAAGTTTATTATCGTTAAATTAGATTAAAATCACACAAAACACAATTTTAGAACTCGTTTATTCGCAATATTTTACTGATGTTGGGAATGTAATTATGTTTCAAGAACTGTGTAAATTCCGTTTACAAACATTCAATATTGGATTAGTTGTACGTAGAATTTACTTGGTATAACATTGTTCCACGTATATTTAATGTATTTAGCTTTAGAATCCTGCAGAAGTTATCTGAACTATGTGTAGCAGATTATCGAAAGTTTTCAATCAAATATATAGTGAGAGACGGTGATATTAGAGAAACAGTTATTTGAGATACACTAAACGAAGTGGATAATTTAACTTTGAAATGATAAACGTCTTTTTGAAATAAATGTACACAGGACGATAATTAGGTATAAAACACTTTTATAGTTTTACCAATAAAAGCGAAATTTTCTAAATCTTTGTATGTTTATTTACAATAAGTACCTAGAATTAAACATAATTGTTGATAAGGGATTGCTTTACTGAGGAGATGGTCCATAAATTTAAAAAAAAATTTATACAGTTTATATAGATTATTAAATCGTGTTTATTACCTTGTATACCTTTAATACCTTGTTTAATACCACACTACCGTGTGGCAAAACATTAATACCTTAAACCGCATCTTTGCTAATAATTTGATTTAAATATGTCTTTAAGTAGACACAAAAAGGCAGTGAGCATCGTCGTTTGAGCAATGTGAATACTAATGCTTCATAAATGGAAGACCATAAACATAAACTAATTTAGTCCAGCACAATTATTTAAATAATTTAAACTTACGGTGTTTAGCTATATTCGATTTAAATATATGACACGTTTTAAAGTCTAACTAAATAGCACAAACATCTAACAGAGTTGTAAATCATGTGTCATCTCAATACATACAATTTATTTTGTAATAATGTTTCTGCTTACACGTTTCCCCAGCAAGTTTTAATTTCATTAAATTACAAGTGAAAAAACATGGTCTATTTTTTCAATAATTGCAGTAATAAACCGTAGAAAAGGATTAAGAGAAGAAAAACCGTCAATAAGAAGAGAATACAAACTTTTTCAATAAATTAGCAAAACTTTTTGTTATTATTTGTCAATGGTATATATAGTAATGTTATATGTTGTAGGAAAACTCAAGAATTAATACAGTATTGAGAGCATCAAGTACTGTACTACTACATCAAGAACATTTAGGACTACAACTAAAAAATTAATACTTAATTATGCATGTTTCCAAAACAAAGGAAACACAAAAATAATTAGCCTACCTTAAATTAACACTTTACAATATTTATAAATATTTCACCTTTAATATATTAAAGCGCTTTTTACTTAAATGTTTTTTTTTTCTTCAGATTATATACATAAAATGTATACAAAAATCACGTGTAGGAACGTTATGTAAAATATAATGTTTAGAAAATATAAAAGATGGAAGAGAAACGACTACTGTTACATTTATAAAACAAGGCAAGTAGGTCAGGATAAGATTTTATCGATTCTCTAAACATATTATGTAACGGAAGAACTATGGATGTGATAGAAGCTTTGCATGCCAACGTTTTGTTTTCATTCGATAACATACTTTACTCCGGAATCCCTTTAACTCACCACAGAGGTGACATGAAGTGCTTAGTCATTAAAATGAAAACAAACAAAGAAGTTGCTGACGGTAATCTTTTAAAATTTATTAAGTTAATTTCATATTTTTCATGTCGTCCTATTACAACTTCAACTAACTCAAAGTGGCATTCTTCTCTAAATCTTACCAATAGCGTGCTTTCAGCGTAACCTGCAATTTTTTTCATAAAACTAAAATATACGTTATGATCAATATAAAAATAGGCCTATATGTTTTTAGACATAATGTATGCAAAACATTTTCTAAGAGTAGTTATTTAAAAGGATAACTTGAACGAATAACTTTAGTTTGATAGCGTATGGAACAGTGGCCTAATACGTGAAGCTAAAAACGAATAACTTGAATGGGTTCTATTTCTAATTACGAAAGCAATCTTCTATGAGATGCTAACTCTGTTGATACCATCAGGCATCTGATGAAGATTTAGTTTGACAATTTGCTGTATTTTGTTTCGTTGGTACAATTCAGTTATATTTAAATAATTAAAATACTTAAATTAGTATGTGTAAAAAACTAGTACACCTTATAGCAATATAAAGAAAATGACTCCATCAATTTATTTAAGCCTAGCCCAGGCTTAAAAAGTGTCTAAAAAAAAATGTTCTGCTTAAAAAGAATTGTATAAATTGTAAATCATTTTCAATTTTATTTTCGAAATTTACCATTAATATATTTTTTTAAATTTACTGCGTAGTAATACCCTCTATATAAGCAAACTTAAAAATATATAAATATAAAAATAATACGATAAAACATGCAAAACAAAGATTCAGAAAAATTTGTAAAATCAATTATTATAATTACAAAACTGTTCCAATGTTTAGTTGTAAAAATTGTCCTTCCTGATAACTTTGTGGCAAATGTTTCCTTTGGTTTTAATTATGTATTATCCAAGTAGGTTGATCATTCAAACTCAATATAAAATGTTACAGAAAGAATTGTTGAAAGTTTTACTTAGTATATTACCAAAAAAAGAATAATAATAATGTGCATACAATATTAAAATTTTTAAAATATTTCCCTTAGGTGACTATTCATTATATATATATTACATATGTATTACATATTACATACATATTTATCGCTTATTAATTTGTTGATTTTGCTTTTATTTTTTTACCATGATCGTTTTCGATCATAGTTTATTGTTTGAGAGTCAGTTCAACATTTCAAACCCAACAAATAAGGGGCACCAGTTAAAAATCATATATACAGTTTATTATACACCCAGTTGGCAGTTTTCAGTTAAAGCGTCATAACTGAAACAAGCAATAGGGATCTGCTTAATACAAGTTATATACGAGTACACAAACAAAAGTTACTCAAATAGTATTGTAAGTTTAAAATAAACCAGTCTCACGCGAATTAAAATACCAATCATGGATAACTCGCATACTCTTTTTACCTGATAACCATTCTTGGTTGAGGAGAGTTGTTTACTACATTGTATTTTAAACAGTTTATGAGTGTAATATTTTACGTCTCCACAATAGGCAATATGCAAATTGTATTAAGTTCTTTATTCCTTATCCATTCTCCTAAACTCGGTTTGCTATTGTTCTTTGGGGTGCTGAACAAGAATATGACACTTGTTTCCCCTAAGGTTAAACATACAAAACGTACATGAATAACTCATGTGGTATGTATTTTTTGAATAACCTAAATACATTCACTACATTTTCACCATATCTTCCAAACCTCGAAACTTATTTTTAAAAAAAACTTGGATATGAGCCAGTCTTGTATAATTAATAATACTTTAGTAGTTTTATTTCTTGCCTATTATATCTTGGCTATAAGCTGAAAAACATTTTTGTAAAAGCAATTAACATTATTTTGCTAAGCTGTAAACTTAAACTTTTGTTATGATGTTTTTAGTAATAAAGACGTGTTTAGTTACTATTTTTCCGAAATAGTTGATCATTTATACAACTTTAAATAAATCTATGATCCATTATAAAAACAACAAAAAACACAAAAAATAGCTTATGTAATATGTACACTTTAATTAATCCAAGTTATTAATCATGCTACCAATCAATAAGAACATTTTATTGATACTTAAATTTTAAGTATAAGCACAAAATAACATCAAAGTCTTGTATAAAGAAATATGAGAAATATAATGAGATTATTGTTTTCATTTGTAATTAAATATTATGTCATGTATGAGAAAGTATGTATTTTGTATTATTATATGTATTATATGTGAATGAGTATCGATGTGTTTTAAAACCCGAGGATATGGTTTAAAAGTTATGCAACTCTGTACTTAAATCATTACATTTTATTCTTTACAATGGAACCGCTAACCATTCAGTAATACTGGATTGTGTTTTCTCTATACTGAATATTTTATATTTATTTTTACTTAAGTGCTTATTTTCTATGTATTTTTTTCCTGTTACGTTTGTTTGTTTGTTATGTTAATTTACGATGTATACTATAAGTTGCGTTACATAAGTTATATATATTGTTTTTGACTTTAAAAAATTAAACGGCAAACTATTGTCCTCATTAGCTGATGAGTGTACAGTATACATGTATCCAAAAAGGAATACTTTCTTTTGTAGGAAAATATGTATCATTAAAAAACAAAAATAGTAATATATACAATAGAACATCTAGCTTTAAATTGCACAACATGGTGAGAAAAGTAGTGGAAATGTCCTTTGACTAAACCGATGGATTAAATTACAGTTTGGAGAATTCAGGTTAAACGATTCACGGTTGGAGGCTCTTATTGTTGTAATTGAATGTGTCCCCTTTCATCCTCTAATTACATTTCCCAGTAAATATGTTACCTAACTGAATCCTATGCAGTGTTGCTTTGAGCAGATAGTTTGAAATAGCACAAGGTAAATAAAATATAAAAATAAATACAAATAATAAACATTTTGTAATTTTGAGTTAAGAATTATTTATAAATTTTAAGTTTCGATGAAAATAATATTTTTTTTAATTGTTTATTGTTAAGCATATTAGTTTTAGTATGTAATAAACTGATAGTTTGTAAAAGACGTAAACAACATAAAATAATAACATAAATATGTAAAGTAATGCAGAAGGTATGATTATTTTTCGCAGATATTATTTTATAGGTTCCTTAAAGTTTTGGAGAAGAATTTTATTGTATTTTGTTTCAATTATTTTCTATTTCTATTTGTAATAGCGAAAACAATTATTTAGTGTAAATGAAAATATAAAAAAATGTCAACACCTTCATGTATGTGAAAATATTTGTGATAAAAACATATTGTCATTAATTAAACAAAACAACGGATAGAGAAGAATTAAACACATCTTTTTATTTCTTGATTGACACTTAAAGTGATTAAATTAAACTTTATCAAGAAGCAGAGAAAATATAAAAATGCAAACAAATTTAGTAAGTTTATAATACATTTACATCAATGTTAAGTTTTATAAAAACACATATTTATTTGTTTGATAACGTGTTTCTATAACAGTTTTAAAATCGATAAAACTAACTTTAAGTATTGTTAAATAGTGAAATTATTTCGTTAATAATATAATAATAATCACAGGTGAGACTGACAAAGTGGGTTAGACTATTAAATATGTAATTGTAATAAACATTATCTTAATGTATTTCGATAGTTTTCATTAAAAATAAATACCAAATTTTCCTCTCAACTCTATTTCTGCCTTTGCAATAATATAATAAAATCCTTCTGAAAACATCTCTTAACATTGCCTGGTGAACCCAATGGTTGTTAAAATGCTAGCATTACCATCAAAGCAATTATAATACATTATTTTTAAAACAATGATATATATAACTAGTAACGGTGGAAGGAAATTTAATTCGTACGTATACAAATATGAACATAGGTACATCTTTAACTGGGCCCGCTTCCTTAGGTCCAACTTCCCGATGTCTGTCTCCTTGAAAGCGGCTTCTTCCTTGGTCAGACCGTACCTTTCTGTCCTTGTGCCTACGTACAAGTGAAGTCAGGATGTAGGGCGGTGGATGGGTTCCTCAATAATCGGTAAACTTGTAGAGGTTTCAACTACGGTTTATTGATATTCTCTACAAGTTCTCTGTTGGTCCCTTCTAAACTAAACTAACCTATTGAGGCAAAAGCAAGATTCAACCCCCCATCCCCCTTTATACATGTGCACCTACATTTTCAACTTATCCTCCTTTGTTTGTCCTACAAAATTGTTTGTGATCCGTTTAAAAATTAGTTGCAAGAGAATATGTAAGAATATATGATAAAGTTAATAAAAATAACATATTTTAAATAATTTAGTGTAGTTACACTAAACCCAACAAAACAATGAAAACATTGATAAACTAAAACATCATACATTTCAAATTTTAATTATTGGTTTAATTTTTTCTTTGTTTTAGTAGTGCTTGATAAAATTAAGTCCTACTTGGGTTTATAAGATCACGCGAGTTAAATATATAAACAATGCAAATGTAATTTTAAAAACTGTTACATATCTAAGCGAGTCAACAAAAGTTTAGGGCACGGTTAGAAAGTTACGATTAAGCACCGTGCCTTATTTAAAAAAAAAATAATAAAAATGATGGAGTGATTCCGTGGTTTTAAGGTTATTCTCCACGACTTTAAGTAAATTCAGTATCACCTATTAACTAAATCATTTTTTTTCATTTTATTGTCGTTCATAGTAAAGGGGTGTTTATTACTAGATGGAGCAAGTTGTATTTTACTTTAAATTTGATGTCATGGATTGTGGCTCATTGCGTACAATTATGTAAACAATAACAATTGTTATTATGGTTGAATTTAGGACAAAGGAATTATCAGACACCATAATACGCAATAGTGCCATGTGTAATAGATAGTTTGATGTAGATAGATTGTGTCATACATATGTTCCAACACCGCAATGTGGTATGTGTGCTACATCGCATGTCTTTACGTGCATTGTGAATTTATACACATTATGCCATCAACTGTATGGTGGAGGTAGGATATAGAAACATAAAAAGAAGATATTGGAATGTATAGGTATATGTATTTACAAATATTACAAAATTATTTATCTTCTTGTCTGGAGTTATTAAATAGAAAACTATAACAAATATATATAATATTTAACAAGATTAACGTCTTAAGAATTCCACTCGTACCTCGTTTACATCAATAAATATATATATTCTCTAGAATATTATTACAAACAAAAATCAACATATTTAAAAAAATTATTCTTGAGTACATTCCTACATATTATTACAACATAATAGCACCCTCACAATATCAAACTGCAAGCTGTTCCAATTCGATTGCAAATAGTTTAAATAACTTTTGCGGAATGAAGTTCAATTGTTCAGTTTTAGCTGAATAACATTTACAGAAATTGTTCGATAACTATTCAAGTTGGTGTATTGTTTGGAAATAGTGTTATTGACATTATTATTGTTCGACAAAATAAGATTTTTGTTTGAAATTGTTAATTGCACGTAGACTATAAGTTTATCATAAAGTAGTTGAGAGTAAAATAATTATTGTGTATAAACAAATCTATAAAATCATTTTCGTTTTAGAATCATATCATTTTGTATGCTTTTGTTCTTATGGTCAAGGAGGTCAAAATGGAATGTGTAACTATTATTTACCTTTTTAATATTTTATAAAATACTAGCTATGAATTGTGCTATGTAACGGTAAATACTTTTTAACATTTATTAAAATAACTAAGGTTTTATATAAACCTAACCGTATCGTGTAGCTATTTTTATATCGGAATATTGTCACACACATACAAATGACATTGTATACAGCTTACAACCTTTTCCATTACACCCAGTACACATGTTAAACATTTAACCGCATTAATTAATTACATACATTTTAAAATTCTTAAATTGTATAATCTTAGTTAATAAATAATTCGAAAATCGGAAATTTTAAAAACGGGCAAACTTGAGTTTAATAATTAATTCATAAAGGCTCCATTTTTTGTTTGCTACAGGAAAATAAGTCATAAGCTTATGTTAGTGATTTTTTACTAATAATAAATCAGTTGTTATTTGTAAATATAAAATTAATATACAACTTACTGCAACGGTTTTAAGACATTTACGCTTAGAATTATTTAACATAATTTAAAGTAATAAAATGACACATTTAACATTTTTTCGGAGTATGGGAAGGTACTCTCAAATTAAGGGCGAGCTTCTTTACAAAAATTCTCCCATATAAATATCGTAGAGTATTTTAGGGACGTTATAATTAGTATTTTAGTTCGAATTTTATTGTTTGTCATACAAAAATTAAAATTAAAAAATGATCAATTTTATATTTTTGGGAAATGAGGATATTTGGGCTTCAAATTGGTTTATTTGTCATGATCCCAAGTAATTTTGTCTTCCAAACTAAGTGACGGTCCTTATACAAAATATATGGTAAATTTAATATCATGGCTTTATTTTTAAATGTCACTTATTTTTAACCTACACTTAATGTTTTATTTCTCTGCAAATCTGCAGAGTTATAAAATACAAAATAGCACGTCATATGTAAAAATTGGTTGAAAACAAAACTGCGTGATGTGGCGATAAAAAAATTCCTCAGCGATTTAATATACAGACTGTCAAAAGTAACATAACTGATGGATTCTCGGATTCTAACAAAGATTGATAGACAAATTTGTTAAACTCTCATTTTAAAGGAGTTGTATGAATCCAAAATAAAGTAATGCATAATTAACAATTTGATTTATTATGATTAAACACGCCGATAAACCAAAATAATACATCTGTTAGATGATGTAGGTTTAACTTTTGTCTTTCTTAATTTACGAATATTAAAAAAAAACTTTTTTGTTTTAAGGAATTCCAGCCTATGTTATTCATAGATATTGCAGATTTTTATTGCAAAAACATAAATGTTACAATCGGTTTAGTAGTTTCGGGTACACATTTTACCTCTTTATAATATTAATACAGACAACGTCTGTTGGTTATAGATTGAGAACCAGTAAAGCTTTTCCCATCCTGTTTTTTGTCACATATAAAGACTGCATTTAGGAAGAATTTATTCAAAATTTGATTGGTTCAATGTTTCCCATATTTGGTGGACCATTTATGTCGAAGCGTATAAAGAATCAATCCAGAATCCCTAAAATCAAGTAATTTCTACAAATTTATAAAATTGTAGTATTTATATATATACATATATATATGTATGTAGTATAAGAGGCAATATGTTTGTAATTGTTGAAATAATATTGTTAGTGCTACTTAAGGCTAAATATCCCAGGATTAGTTCCAAATTCTGCCACCACGGCGCAGCACCAAAATGGAGCCATTTTGTATCGGTGTTTATTGGTGGAATTTTCGTCCGATGGTCATTTGCAAAACTGATTTGTGAACGGAATAAGATTAGAATTCACGCCAATGAAGCTAAATTTTAATTAAGTTGCTGGTTTAAAAAATAATAATAAAATAATTGTGTTACAAAACGAAAAATGCAAATCGCAGGTAGTCATTTTGAAGACAATAATTTTTAATTAATTTTACACTTTTAATTTTTAAAATCGCCTAGCTGGTTTAGTCGGTATCGTTGTTTATACATTTACAGTAATGAGAACAAACGCGAGAGTGACACGAAGCAGGTGCAGTGCCGCTGTGACTCACTCGAGCCACCTATCCCCCCACCACGCGTCTCAGATGTTGCTTGTATACAGTTGCATGACGGTTTCCCGCGTTTCCATCCATGTGCTCTCCTGCGATTCTTATTTGTTGTACTATTGCGTCGTCTTGTAATTATTGTTATTGAGAACGTTATTTCGTTTAACATTTGTTTTCTCAATGGATCGCCGAGGAACAACAAAATCTAAAAAGCAACTTCGGCTTTCAACGAAGGCTAACTATATCTTAGTTAGCCTAAAATATAGAAAAAAGGAGTGTAACGGGTGTTACTGAAAATGGATAGTGAAGTTGAACTTCATGTAAATGTTCTTAAAACTCTGTGAATTTTAAAACTGCAGAATTTTGAAAAAAAATATGAGTTATTCCACAGTAAATGTACTATGTAATGGAACTGTAATTCAAATTGATATTGGCATTCAATTTTTTTTTAAACATAAAATTAAATCTTGTGTAACGGGTGTTACATTAAAATGTAACGGGTGTTACGCTGTTGCTAAAATTAAGATTTTTAACATATATTATATAATAATAAGGTGTCAAATAACAACAAGAAGTATAATTGAGGTTTCTTTGATCACTTTAAGAAATAAAAACGTATATTTCATAAAAAAAACTTATATTTAACAAATAAATATACTTAATACATTACATGGATATAGTTCAGTACTTTTTATACCATGCCTTAGGGCCTATTATGAATTAGACTTACTAAAGATCAGTCTTATATATGCCCCTATCAAGAATTAATAGAATAGGCCTAAAACTTTAAATAAAAACAAAATAATCGCTAAATCAATTTCTAGAATTAACAATTTCGAACTTCATAAGCTCATTCATTTTTCAAAAATATCAACTGCTAGTGGAAACTCGTAAAGAATTGTAAAATGTCCTTTGGGCTACTGTAGGTTGTTGTAATTTGCCAAAAATATTCTTAAATTTGTCATCTCTCAGAATATAATATTTAATAACCCAGCGAAATCTGATATATTGATAATAGTTGCGCTTCTTATTTTTCTCCCTACATTTTTTTACTCTGCTTTGGATCTTTTCAAGTTGTTCTTCTTTTAGTGTATTATTCTCTTCTCTTCTTTTTTTATCTCACTCTCTGGCTTTTAGCAAATGCTGCTGACACTTTACAACGTCACTCATCATTTTATCGTGAGGAAAAAAATTTATGAGGTGTAATAGTAATAGAATTAAAACTTTAAAGATAAATAAAATCATTTGATACGCCTAACATTCATTGCCCAGTAAATATGTTAAAAGATTGATTCTGGAATTACAAATAGGAAATTCGCAGTATGAAATTTGAAGGTGTTATCGTGTTCAATTTTATTTAAAATAACATATCATTCTTAACTTTTTAAGTGTTGCTACCAAAATTAATAAACTCTCAATAGGGCTATGTATTTAAATTCTACTTAAAATGAATATAAATATACTAAACACTGAATGGTTGTGAGTTGTGTTGAATTGTAACACCCGATACATTAAATTATGTAACACCCGTTACGCGAATTACTCATTAAATTATAAAACTAAAATTAAAACAATAATACCAAAACATTAGGGAAACAAAACCTCTTACTTTTACAGTAAAATTATTTTCCTAAGGTGTTTGTTCATTTTGTAATACTAACTTTTAATTTGAACTACTGTATATTTTTCTATATTTATTCTAGATGTCTCTTTTCGACTTACAGAAAATACTTTTTAACAGATAACAAACACCTGTCGTAATCAGTAGTCTAGTCTAGTAAGTGTGTCCGGCCAGAGTATGAATGCGAGTAGTGAGTGAGTTGACGAACGCTACAATTGCAGGGCCGGTCAGAGCGGCTGGCTGGGCTGGGGGGATGGTGCGCTACGCGGCGGGAGGACGGGACCGGAGCGTGAGAGAAATAATTATAATATCTTTAAAAAACGATTCCGATACGACCATTTCACTGAGTTAATATCTGAAAACGGCAAAATTCTTTTAAAATTTGTATTTACAAAATGACTACCTGCGATTTAAACAAAATATTACAGCAAAAAAAATCTGTATAAAACTTTTTTATAAATAAATTTAAAAAAAAAACATTACAATAGCGTGAATTTTTTATTCATATCATTTACAAAATAACTTACAAAACAAAAATCGGTTAATAATAAATTACGGAAATTATTCGTAGTACAAATTTGCCGCAGAGGTGCTGCCATCTATCGGGCCAAAAACACAACTTTTTCAGGGATGTTTAGCCTTAAAAGTAACTAAGTAAAAGTATCCCTGTTAGTTTAATATATTTTATATAATAAACTTTTCAGAGGCAATATTTTTATAACATAATTTTTCGGAAAATGCAAGTTGAAATTGGACCCAAAATAACGTCGAAATTGGAAGAGTAGTGTTTGAGTGTTTTAAAGTAAAGTAATGATTTTAAAGTTTAAAATCTTTCGTTTTCCTTAAATCTGTGGGAACGGAGTCTTTGAAAGAAAACGTAATTAAATTGTGTAAATTGTACAAGATACATAAATCTTTTTTAAATAGGTTCATGCAAATACTGTAGTTAAATTGTAAATATTGCAAGTAGAGCCAGCATAGGTAGTTGTAGTAACATGAGCAAGGTGCATATTAAATCGTAATTGTATCATGATTTATTAATTATTTGTAAACGCCAATATTATACAAAAATACAAGGGTCTCTAATTTAAAAGTTAAGAGTTAGAGAATATTAAAATAACAACACACCTTTATTGCAAAACACATTCTTCTCTACAAAACGTGTATTTAATAAACTTTCAACCCGTACAAGTTTACGTACACAGTTATTCAAAAAGTAATACACACTTGTACATGCATGAAAGTAATATACTTAGATGTAAGATGCAAAATTGTTTAAGTTTATTAACAAGAACTAGCCAAGTTTAACGGTAGCCAAGTTGTACTGAACTTTGCAAAGCGATGAGACTAACACAAGCAATCTCTTCTTATGGTTATTACCTGCAATTACTGAGGACTTTGTCTTGGAGATTTAATAACGCCTGGGTAATGAAGTAATTGATATTTGCACTTTGTTTAAGATAAGCCCTTTCTATTGACAAGTTAAATAAGACTAAGCTCTTCTGTGCTGATTGAATTACTTAAATTCTTGCAGTTATGTAGACTGTGGTAGTCATTTTAGTATTACCACTTCAACCAACTTTCGTCCACTTTTGTATTCCTATGTAGAATTACTTATAACATCAAAGCTAATATAACAGATTATGTAATATATAAACCACTTTATTGATTTTACAATGGTAATGGAATAATTATAAAGGTTAAAACCAGATTGACTTATAACTATTCAAAACCCTAACATACAAATAATATCCAAATTTGTTCCTGGTAATGAGAATGCCAAACGATATTGTTTTAGAAGTTTAGAGGTTTTAGAGTAAGCAGGTAAGACAGAAAACATTTAATAAGTTGAGTATTGTAATTGAAATAGTTAAACAAGATTTTTTAATTGTTTATAATAAAAAATTATTATTTAAATTATTTGTTAATTATTTTCCCAGAATGTTGACTTTTTATTGATATATCCTAACTTTATTATAGCTAACCAACACATATTCAATTTCAACACTATAATTTATTGCAGTTTAATTGTAATATTTTAATAAATTGAATCAATGTAGTTTAAATTAAAAGTAACGTCCATGCTATATTATATATAATTAATTATATAGCAAACTAGCTGACCCGATCCTGCTTTGCACGGATAGACAAATCAAAGTTACATGTATATTAACAAAAAAATATATTATACCAATAAATATATTACACTATGTATTTCTTATGGGGATTTTTAGTAACTTTAACCCCTAAACCCCCTAACATTTAGAATTTGTTTAAACCCTTTTTAGCGAGCACCTAGGGCCCTAGAGGAAGCTACACACCAATCCGTTACATTCCAATCCGTTCGATGGTTTTTTTTAGTAACTTTGACCCCTCCAAACCTCACCTAAAATTTCGAACTTTTTGAAAACATTAAATATTTCTTAACGAGCGCCTATGGCCCTAGAGAAAGCTATATACCAAATTTCATTCAAATCCGTTTAGTAGTTTTTGAGAAATCGTGATTTAGTAACATTGACCCCCCACCAAACCCCCAATAAGATTTAATAATAATATGTTGGACTAACTGGCCCGACCCGGCTTTGCAGGGATAGACAAAACAAGGTTAAATGTATATAAACAAAACAAAAAGTATATCTTTATAAAATACACTTTAAACTTGATGGGTGAGAAGGAATTTAT
>JAGFPH010008768.1:25247-52559 GCA_018207615.1 Philaenus spumarius
TGTTATTACTGTGATCAGTTTCAAACACTTAAACACTTAATGGCATTAGATAATAAAACTTTAAATTGACCGTCTAAATTCCAATCTTAAATTTTATTTGACGACGGTGTTTCTTGGGTGATTGTAAAAGTTTAAGTGTTATAAATGCAGTTTAGGAGGAACTCGCGGAGTTGAAGATTATACGATGATAAAATCAAATGACCTTTCATCTAACATTTACGTCTTTTCTAGAAAAGCTATTTCATATTTTTGACCATTAGGTAAATTATATGTTTTAAAATTATTATTAGTTTTTATTATCCTCTGTTTTCTTAACACCAAGTTCTGTTCTAAATGTCAAATTATACTTATTGTAATGCAGCAGTTCTTTATTTGCAAAAGGGTATTATCATAAACTTGTATCTTTTGATTTATATTGAAGATATTTATTGCTATAATAAAAATATAAACAAATCTAGATCATTTTAACTATGATTTAGAGTGTTTTTAAAGTAACTAATTATTTTGTAATATTTGCAACTTTAAGAAATATCTACAAAAAATTAATAAGGTCATGTTATACATACACTATATTTAGAAGATTTTTTTTTGCACCTCAAATGAAATTAGAGATATTTTACTTATATAAAAATCTAATCAAAAAATACATTAATGTTGTGAATCAAACGAGTTTTCCTTAATAATATTTCTTGGATTAATATAAATACATCAGCACTAATAACTTGAGAATTTATATAAATATTCTGTCTTTTCTTCTAAAGTATTTGTGTTATTTGAAATACCTATTTGCGAAAATCTGAGAATAAAGTAGAAATTATATTTTGAAATTCAAAACGATTTATTTTTGTGCCATAGATTAAAAAGATTCAACTACTTAACCTTTAATAATACCGGTTTCTTATCTATATATCTTCTTATGTGGAATCCAAGCAGGACAGAACAGTAAAATTTTTAACAATGGTACTTTAAGAAATTAAGAAATTAAAAGAATACGATTTTGTAATGAATAACTTGTTGGAACTAAAATCATCATGAGT
Organism: Philaenus spumarius; assembly: GCA_018207615.1. Lineage (NCBI taxonomy): Eukaryota > Metazoa > Arthropoda > Insecta > Hemiptera > Aphrophoridae > Philaenus > Philaenus spumarius. The sequence continues at coordinate 26,285 of JAGFPH010008768.1, forward strand.
TATAATATTTAGAATGTTTCATTCGAATGAAAAATATTATTTGGCTAATTTTATGACGTCTATTTAATAATAACAATACAGCTGACCGGTGTGAATTCAGTGATCTACATTTTAATAGTTCGAATGTTTATTTTAAGTTCAGGAAATTGTAAAAACATCTGATAACAACAATTAAAGACTTTTTTTCTAACATTATTATATTTTAATTATCTATACAAAATTAAACATAATATTCCCTATTTTGTATTATTGTGCATTGCGTTCTGTACACACGTCGAACATTTACCAGTATTACATAGTTGCATTTAAAACAAAACTGTTATTTTGTCATCTTTTACATGTTTCGCCACTGAAAAAATTATAAAATGTTTAAAACTATCACACTTATATTGATTTAATAATGTATATGTAAGGATTACAATATATGTTGTTATTGTACAGGGAAATAATTAAAATCCTGAAGTGACATTTCACTAATAATAAATCAGCTGATATTTTAAAATATAAAATGGCAATACATCTTCCACCAACAGTGTGAAAGCATTCACTTTTTGAATTATTAACACATTTAAAGAAATAAAATTACAGATTTAAATTTGTTCCAGAGAAAGCATCTAGTAATCTTCAAATTCGTATATGATTATATGCCATAAGCGTACAAATGATACTCTCAAACTAAGAACGAGTTTCTAAAAAAATGTACATTTAATAACATTAATCATCATTAGGAATTTATATTTTGTGCATTTAAACAAACTTAAGTGGAGGAAATGATAAAATTTATGTTTTTGGGAAGTATCGGAATGCGTCAGCTAAAAAAAAAGGTAAAACTTTAACGAGCCCCTGTTAACTTCGCTCAAACTAAGGGATAGTTGTAACAAAAAAAGTTATATTTAAATAACACGGTCATCTTTTTTTATCAAATTCTAAGATATTTTTTTTTTAATTTTATTATTTTTCTGTTAATTTGCAGTGTAAATTAAATACACTTCATTTTTGTAATGGTTGAAAATAATACGATAGTGGACCGATAAAAATGGCTTATCAAATTAGTATACAAGACATATTTACCTTTTAAGCAATTCATACATAGATCTAGACTAGAATTATTGAACGTTTTGACGTGTTACTTCTTTTTTTTTTCTAAGAGTAAAATAATTTAGTCGTGGCGCAGTGCCAAAAGTATCAATTTTTTTCAAATGATACAAAGTAGGCCTAAGTGATGTTGTACATGTTTATTTTTGAAACTACTTTAATGTTATGCAACTCCCAAGATTGACTAACATTTAGAATGTGTTACAAAAAACAAATAAATTTGCCTTTTTGTGCACTGGAATTTTAATATTTGTTTACATTCTGTAGCTCATATTTGTATTAGTATTTAATTGGAAACGGAATGTTTTACTCCCAATACTTTCGGCATACATGGCCTACTATAAACCTATATTTTGAACCAACTAAACTATAAGACTAATTTATTTTACTTCAAGACGAGTTTATTTGAAATGTATGTCGTTGCATCATCCGTTTTAGCATTATTAAAATTCATCTTCAAACTGAAATTCAATATCCAGGTTTGCAGATACAAACAAAAATAGCTTTTTTTATAAATTTTAATTCACTGATGAGTGTGAAACATATGTGTACAGGTTGGTTCTATCCGTTTAGTCACAAGTTTTTTTTTGTTGTTTTTTTTTTTAGTGAGATTACATGACATTTTAAATTGAAAATTTTATTTAAATAATTTTCACTTGAGTTCATCGCCCTTGGAATCTATTTGCATGTCAAACCACGCAGTTCTCGGTACAGTTTAAACAGTCACCGTACACCGTTGCTCTTTGATCAATATACGAGCTATAAGGCTGCAAATTGCTTGAGTGATCTCTCTCTAATACTGTTGAATATTGATAAGAATCCTACAGAGACTAATGACTACAATCCTCTAGCTTGCTTCTGTAATGGATTTAAGTCGTTAGTAGCACCTGAGTCTGAAGCCAATCTTACTCATATGCCTATAACCTAATTTCAAGTTTAATATTATAAGATGAAATACACAAACTTCAAGGTTTTTAATTTCTCAAAAACATATTTCTCAGTTATTTTCAAATGAAATAATTTATTTGTACAACTTTTTTCTATACATTGTTTCATGGTCAACAATAAAAACACCATATCTTAATCCACAATCTTATTAGGTATTAAATTAATATATAAATTTGTATTTGTTTTGATATATATCCTAATCCTTTTAAATAATTTTGTTTTAACTCCTTTGGGAACTATGCGTCTGAATTAAAAAAAAGTACATTCTTCTTGATCACAATGTTCGATAATTTCGTACTAGGCTAAATATAATCTTATGATTTTCCATTGCAGTACCAGTTTCATTTACTATAATGGTCTTTAATAACACATAAATTTAGTTGTTGCAAAAGCAAATTCAACTAATTTAAATTGTAGCAATATTAAAAATTTTAACATATCACCGTTTTATTTTTAAAAAAGACCTAAACTACGAGACTATCATATGCGCTATGAAAGTAAAATATTAGCTGATAACCAACCGACTTCACTTCTTCTGCTGTTAGTTTTTTTTTCTTCTGCCGACTTCCTCTGACCAGACCACTTCAATCTGAATTTCGTCCCCAATTATAACATAAAAATTTCTTTAAGTGCTTATTAAACATAGTTTTGCCATCGTGCAAGTAAATCAAATACAGTGTAGTTCGTAAAGAAAAGATAGTTCATCAATGTAAATGTCGAAAACCAAACACTTAACGTAAAGCTCTTAAAAAAAACTACACTTACTGTTGACCAAATACAGTTCAAAATAGATACAATCTTAAACCAGGTATGCGATTGCAAAATAAAATTTACAACCTTTCTTATGTCTTGAGATTATTACTTTATGTATAATTAAATATTTATTTATCATATAACTATTTTAATTTGCTTGTTTTACAAATTCATTCAAATGTAAAATAAACAAAGCAAACTTTATAGATTACTTTAACAAAGCCATTTAAAAAATTGTTATAATGTGTGTTACCATATTAAAGTAATTATAGAGTTTATACCGTTTACAAACCAAGGTATTTAAATATTCACCTTTTTTTAATCTTGAAATGTTTACAAAAATCCAAGCTTTTATGTTATTATGACGTTAATTATTACAAAAGTCTAAAGTTTTAACTTTCTGTTTTAACTTGCATAGCACATGAGCAAGTTGTTCTGCTTTGAGCATGAAACAAGCATGGCTTGCAATTTTAATTTTAAATAATATTAATTGAGAATGGTTTTTAATAAGTGCAATAATAAATTATCTGTTTAAATTGTTCATATTTAATAAAATGATTCCATACTTTCGCTCATGCTCTTTAATTAAAAGAAAAGTACGGTTATATTGTGTAAGGCAAACCTGGCATCTTCCTAAGTGAATTTTGACAAATGATTATGAAAAACTCGAATGCAATCACATTTGTATTATGAGCCTATCTATTCAATTTGTTAATTTAGACAAGTAGGTAAACGTAGGGAAATAAAAACAAATCTTGAAGCAATACATTTGGTTAAATTAAATTAAAATTTATTTATTTAAATTAAATGTCTAGGTTTGTATTATGTACAGACATACATATATAAATCGTTTTTTGGGAACAACAAAAGAATATAAATAATACTGTAAAATTAATTTAGTTAACATAACCCCTATAATATTGAAATATATTGTTTAGCATCAAAATAAATTTACTTGTAATTCACATTGTACGTCTTATTTGAAACAATTGACAATATAACAAAAGAGGCTACATTTCAATTATTTTATCCAGACATGATTCGTTTTAAAATCTGCATATAAATTACTTGTTTAACCTCGAATGTTTTCTCGACAACTTCTAATCAACATATTTATTAAAATGTACAAGACAAATAATATTATTTTAGATTGAACGTTGATTTTATAAGTGCACAAACCAAAGAAATTTAGTTAACTCTAATGTTACAAAGAGTAAATGATTAAAATGGTCATAAACAAAACGCAAAATAATGTATATCAATTTGCATAAGATGACTAATCTCATTTTAATTTTCATTTGACTTCAAGTGTCATAGTCAGACTTTTATGAAGGATCAATAAAATACAAGCACCCATTATTGTGTCACAAACAAGGACATGGATAAGGCGCATGCGTGTTTTAAACAAGCTGAAACATGTGTATCGTTTATATACTCTATCTTCGGTACATAGGCTAAAAAAATAATAATACCCAAAAATGTAACTAATATTTTAAATGTATTTAGCAAATACGGGATGTAGGAGACTCAATAGAATACCAGACTATAGTGTTAAATAATTATTTTTACATCTTAACTTAATTAATAACTATAAGTAGGTATACCAAGTTACCAGCGTTCGATTTATTTCCTCTGCGATCTGCCCTCTTATTATATATTAGTCTAACAGAAACAAAGTAAAGTCGTTAGGCAACAAAAATAAATAAATAAAGGTGAATAATTTAGGACAAAAAAACATTATTTTTTTATAAATGTGATTCTAATGTTTGTGTTTTAATTTCTGTTTATTGTTCACATTTAATTCCTAATATTTAAATTTAGTCATTGGTTGTTTTCTTGTTTTGTAAAAAAAACATATTTATGTAATATCTGGTTAGAAACAAATATTACGTTGGTTGGAAAATTTTATAAATTTAAATAAAAATAAACAAATAGTGATAATATTGTCTGATATAAACAATAACGTGTGTAATTACTTTTAAACAATAACACTCAAATTGTAACTTGTTTAAAATCTAGTGCATACATATGGACAAGATTACATGTTGAATCATTATATGCGTACATATAACATGATATACAATGTATTTAATTCTGTAATTTATTTCAGTTAACTCTAAATTTTTTACAGATACGTAGATCACTTTAAACTAATTATTACAATAATATTTTATTTAAATAATTATTTAATATATTTTTATAGTCTAATGTATTATTAATTTAGATTTATTCATGATTAGATTTCGTATAAAAAAGGAAACTAAAACCTCAAATACAATGTGTCTAATAATATAAGAAGAAATACTATAATTTAATTTTTAACTGAACATAAGAATTATAGTTTAACACTGTTCGGTTTGCCTTACTACTATGTAATAGATAAATGCAATTTACAATACTTATGAAATGTAAACCAAAAATGTCCCTTTAGAACATTATTGAAAAAGTTGCAAGAGAATATTGCACGCTTTATATTATTTTAAACTGAATCTACTAATAAGGAAAGCCACTTACAACAACTCATATAGAATGCATTTTACTGTTATGGTAAATCAGGAAAAGCTCTTGCAATAGCAAGATAACATTATATTCTTACATTAATTAAATCCTATTACTTTAAATAAGCAATTCTTGTATCTATCTTTGTATCTTTGTATCTGTCGCGGATCTCGAAAACGGCTCTAATGATTTTGATGAAAATTTGCATATAAGGGTTATTTGACGTCAGAAATTGAATGCACTAGATCTTATGTCTTCAAAAACGCGCATAAAGTCTGAAAAATGCGTATAAATTTTAAAATCTGAACTTCTTTTTATACCACCTTTCAAGTCACTTATAGAAGGCGAATAGGTACAGCTTCTTTTTATACGTCCTTCAAAGTCACTAAATATTCGAATAGATACATTATAGATACAATCCAGATGTTAAAAATACTGAACGATGCTCGTTTACCCAGGTACAAACGAGCCAAAGATTAGCGAGAGCCTTTAGAGAGTTTTCCAACTGCGAGCGAAGCGAAGCAGCCACGTGAGGCCGTAGGCCGAGGAGGTGTTGGGACGCGAAGCATCCAGTGGTAGAGCCCCTAGTACTATATAATGTGTACAGTATGTATTTAATTTATAACATGGAACACTTGTGTTAATATAAAGCGGATAATATTTAGCATGCATTTTCTTTTAATGGAATGTTTTTTTTTTATACAACACAAGGATTGTACGACAGATTCCAAGAAAAGGTAATTATCGTTTAAAAACAATCCAGTTTAGGCTACCACAAACAAAATATGGAATCATTTCGTAAGTAATATTATCTTACATCATTTTGCGAGATAGGTTTATTAATATACTTCTGAAATTAATATATTTTAAAACACGCCCAAATAAATTCCTTAATTATGCAATTTAAGTATTACATGAATTAATCGTTGTTGCATTACTTTGGATTTGTGCTATTGCACCATTGTAGCAGAGAAGCTTAATAAACTAACTCGAAAGCATGATGCCCTTAGTATGGCTTGTGTGAGGTCCGACCAGTACAATGGAATAATAAGTTTACGAACTTAAAACATACTGTGAATAGAGATTAGCTATAGTTTGGTTCTAATCTATTCATTCCTTTATTTTTCGTCTTTAATGTTAAAGGAATTATACTATACTTTATACAATCATTCGTAAAGGAACATTAATTTTGTAGCTACATATTCTGATCATTTTACCCGATTTTTATGAAACTGATAGGTAATTGTAGAGAAAAGGATAAGCCATAAAAATTAAAAAAAAATAAACACTTATATATAATTATATACGAATACAATATTAATTATTTGAAATTATATTAATTCATAAAGGCATACATACAAATATGACGTATAAATAGTCATACATTATTTAAAGTTTAGTTAAAATAATTTAGTAAAATTAGTTCCAATGCTTCTGAAGGAACATGGATTAAACATGAATTTAAATGGGATATCTCTGGACACTACAAAGGAGGGGTAGTTGTGTCACTACCACAAAAGTAACCTACTTGATCAAATACCTCACAACCATAGTCATTTTAGGTTTCGTGAACTAGCTTCTTGATCAGTAGATAAAATTAGCGTTAAGGTATACACATTTGGCTATAAAAAGGAATTTGAATAATTGGTGGCTTACATAGATTAAAAAAAAATGTTACTTAGGCCTAATTGAATTTTTTAGAATTTTACTGTTAATAAATTTATCGTTAAAAAAATATATAAATAAAACTATAAATTAATATTATTAGAATAAGGTTGTAAAAAATAAAATAAATCTTTGCAAAAAAATCGAGGGGTGCTTTTCATCAAATGTTAGGCCTACAAATATTTCATTAGTAGAGATATTTATAAAATTAGAGTTATTATAAAAATACAGCATAACGCACCCCACGCTTTTTTTACAATTATTTTCAAATTTTTAGTTCGGTTTGCTTTTAAAGCGTATTTTATTTAAATTATTTCTTTATTTTATTATTTTTTAGTCTGGGGACCATGATCACTTACCACACCCAATAAAATTAATGAGCTCCCGAAATTTCTGCATATTTTCGTGAATCACCCTGTATATACAGTTTTTAATGACACCCTAAAACGTGTTCTGGGGACCATGATCAGTGCTCTTTTACTACATCAAACAAAATTAACATTGCATTGTCATCGGTCCTTGATAAGTGTGTAAAGTTTCAAATCAATCCGACGTTTTAAAGGAGGTGAAAATAACGTCGTGTTCTGGTGGCCATGATCAGTGCTCACTACACCCAACAAAATTAATATTGCATTTTCATCGGTCCTTGATACGTGTGCTAAGTTTCAAATCAATCCGACGTTTTGAAGGGGGTGAAAATTACGTTCAAAGATTCCGTTACATAGATACATACCAAGCTAATAAAAACGTATTAAAATTAAATAAATAAATAAAACTCTAAATTATTATTACTAGTATCAGGTTGTAAAAAATAAAAGAAAACATATTTTGAAATATACAAAAAATCTCAAGGAAACACGACGTTTATGTATAAACGACTACACAGTTTAGCCCTGACAATTAAATCGTAGTGTAAAGCGGCATTTTATTTTCTATCGAACGTGATTCATCAATATAGGCTACATTTAGTTTTATAAAATTGTAACTTTCGAGAATTGCATGAACGGTTTTGAAACGCAAATGCGTCAAAGCAACTCTTTCTCATATGGTGTTCCACGCAAGCGTAGTATATATCTGCAGGACATAGTTTATTCATGAAAGGTCCCGCGTTAAAATCACGGCAACTTGTAAAACTTTACACAATATCTTGCTGCTGAGTTTGAGCCTGTTTTATAGATGCAAAAAGTCTAGGTGGTTATATCAGGCAAACACAAAGTCATTCAATAATACGCATGCGTAAAATAGATGTATATAATGATAGACCTTGTGAATCGTAAATTATTGTAAATATTGTTGTCGTTATTCTTTATAATTTATCATATTTAATTATTACCTAATTTTCATATTAAATATAACCTGTTGCAGTGACTCTTAACAAGAAACATAACGCCGGCAGTGGTCAATGAGCACTGATTCTGTTCCGCAGAACACTTTTTTGAGGTGTCAACAAACTTATTTTGTATAATAGTTGTATTTATATGTTGGCACGGTAACCGCCGAGTTTAACTTCCGATTTGTTCCAAATATGGTACACAACTTTGGGTCTTTAAGTCGCTTGGACGAGTTAGTTCAAAAATAATAAAAAAGAAAATTTTTCTATAGTAAGTATCTTTTATTATTTTAGATTAACTCGAATGGAACGTTTTTGGGTTTAAAGGAAAAAATATGTATATTAGATTACTCTGCCCATTTTTTTACATGACTTTAAAGCCGGTCTGGAACCCCCAAAACAGATCAAAACTTGAATACCATTTAAGTACCCGGTTGAAATCCATTTTGTGGTAAATTCTGATCCAAGACCGACGGTTAAGATGCAAACTTGAATTCGAGTTTATCCACTGCAAGCCAAGCCAAGCAGTCCTAAATCCGAGGCCGCAATGTTGAGGTGCAAAGATGGAGACGGAGTTGCAAACAAGTTCTACCAATACTTTTCGTAAAAGATGCAGCTGTTCAGCACGTTTATGAGTAAACCAATTTCCCAAATAGTTTGGTAAAATATCTAAACTCGATTTTATAAATTACGGTTTAGCTGTGTGATCAAATTATTCTATAGTTTTTCGAAAAATTCGGTCTGTAAGCAGAATCAACATAAATGTTAAAATGTAGTAAACAATTTTTAAAAAGAAACTAACATGAATACAACTAAACATTATTAAGGTAGCTTGAATTTATTCTGCTACTGTAAGACAAGTAAACCTTTCTTATTGTATTGTATTTTTGTAAATAAATTACTACAGTGTCGGGCACCCAAAAGTGCAATATAGTATTTATGATCATCGTGCATAGTCTTCAGTAAAATCATTCCTGTATTTTATTTTATTTTTGTTTTTATTAACTTATTAAATTTGTTTATAAAATAATGGTAGGATGGTCTGCCGTTGCACTTTAGACGCATAAATGAGCGAAACACTCTTTAAAAATTGTTAATGATATCAGTTACAACGTTAAAGTCATTTTAAATTAACAGCTGTGTATTTAATTTAATTGAAGTCATTTGAAAACATGTGACATAAACCCTTTAAATTAACAGTTGTTTATTTAATTTAAATGAAGTCAATTGAAAACGTATGACATAAACCCAATACAATATTTTTCCATTAGAATTACATCTGAACTTTAAAACAAAGTAGAGCTAAAAATTGGAGGAATTTTGCAAATCTTTCTAAAGATAAACCTTTTCCTCGGAATCACCTAGCTACTGGCCAAATGTCATATCAATCGGTAAAGCCATTACACTGTGGTGCCGTTACAAAGAGCTACACTCGCTTCGCTGAATAAATACACCAGTTTTCAGTTTTGAACTGCTAACATAATTACTCATTTATTTCTGCCTTATCCTCATGCTTGGAAACATTTAAAATTATTAAACACTGTCACTTAACCGTTCTCATAAGACGTAATAACAAAAACATTTAAAAACAATTAAATCAAAATTATTTTCTTATTTTAATAAAGAATACTATAAATATTTTGTATACGTATTTACCATCTCGGAGGTTTATTCAGACATGAATGTCTATTACTGACCGCTTTGAAGAAGAGTTTAATGTAAAAAAAAAAAAAATATATATATTTTGTTTTATTTACACAACAAAGGACTATTTACATATATTATATTAAAACATATTTAAAAATAAGTATTTTATCAAAAACTTTTTGCTAAACAGACAATTTGTATTTTATAATTTGTTTAAATGTAGTAGCATATTTTAAAATAATATATTGCAGATAAATACTTAACGGAACTAAAATTTAAAAAAAGTATAATATTATCTGATATTTATTTATTTAAGTTGAATAATTCTACCTAGGGAATTCAATTTAAAAAATGTAATTATTAAAAATGTGCAAGTAGTAAAATTTAATTTTGGCGTCAGGTTATTATTTTAAAAGCAAACATTCAAATAATAACTAGACTTATATACATAGCTTTATCTCAAGTATGCATAGCACCGGTCCCAGCAAATTGACTTCAAGAACAGCTGAGTAACAATTATTAAAATGGAATAGTGTTCTATGAAACTGTGATTACTGTTTGCTTTGAAAATTACTGTATAATTATTTGTTTTTGAGTTTGACCTACTTTCTTAAAAGATAGAAAACTATTTCCAATGACGCAATTAGAAACTGAATTACTTGTATAGAAAACCTTTCTAAATGTTTGTTTTGTTCACTAAATGTAACAGTTTACTTTTAGAAAACGTTTGAAAATTATTTTATTAAAATTTTGTTTAAACTAAATTAGTGTTAAATTTAAATTTCATAAATACCCTTTTATATGATTTTATAACACATCAATAAATTTATAGATTTATATTAACATATCTTGTAAAAATTCAATCAAATTGTTGGTCTAATCATGTAATATAGTATTAATTTTGTTTCTTTAATTCTTTAATAGCTTTGACATTTATATCAGTTAAAAACCATGCAAATTGTCAACTATATTTAACTGTATAAACTTATATTTGTTATCTGAATTATTTATGATTGTTATATATATAGTTGTTACCAATACATTAAATTTTGTGAAAGAAAGGCCTTGACAAAAATTTTAATAAAACTGACTTTGGTAATAAGTACATTTATTTTAGTATTATTTAGGTTAACCAGAGTATAATATAATATACAATAATCTTGTAATATTTATCATTACAACAATTTTTATTTATTCCTTTCGTGTAACATATTATTAATGTATAATCTATTTCAAATGATAAATACGAATTTATAGTTTACAAAATACTTTTGCAACCTGTTCGTAGAATAAATCAACCTGTGTTGTTTTATATTACAATATATTTTAGTAAAGTGTTATGTATTTAAATTATTATGGATATTGATTTATTGTGTACAGGTTTAGATTTACTTGAATTTAGATTAAGTTCAGAATTATGTGTATTTTAAGTTATAAGCAAAAAGTAAATTAGGTGTTAATTTTTTAAAGCATTTTATTATACATATAGTATTTTCTTGAATTTCAAAAAGCATCAAAAAAAAGCAAAGTTATTTATGATTTAATTGGTTATTATTTATTTGTTTTTAATTCTTTATTTTATTATTATGTTTTCAACATTTACTTACAACTTAAACCAAAATACTTTACTCTTTTAGTTTTATTGATAATAATTATAACACCTTATAAACAAAATATTGTGAATAACTTGTATAAAGGAAAATTTAATTGATTTGTAATATTTTAAAACTTATTTAAATTTGCACTTTTAACGCACAGTAAAACAGTTAAAAAAATGTATTCTTTAGATAATCTGAACGACACATAAACTACAAGTATAAAATTTTCACCTGTTCCAAGCGAATCATTGGCAATCATAGCTACCTATTTAAATAATTGTATAATTGATGTAAAATTCAATCAAGGTAGAGTTTTTTTTTTATAATTACGTTATTGAAAAACTTATTAGAAAAAGTGTTAATGAAAAACAAATAAAAATTTTAATCTCTTAAATACAAATTCTGGTTTTGAATGAATTGAAATATTGAGTACCATTTACAATACTACACCATACACTGTAGCATTTTTCTATATGTGCTATTGCATTAATTAACTTTCTTTAATAATATAAACAATTATATATTATTTTATTAACTTAAACATATTTTAAAAACTTTTTATTAACCTTATTCAAATTCATAACCTGTAGTTATAAATTTGAATAAGGTTAATAAAAAGTTAATAGATATATATAATTTTCATTAACTATTTAAGTATTTACATCCATGTAAACTGCGTTTTTCTTTAATTCTTAAAAGATTGCTCCATCATTTCCAACAAGGTGCTTTTGCTTTAAGGTTTTTTTATATCAACGTTTAATTTTAATTTTTATATATGCTCAAACCAAATTATATTTTAAAAGTGTATTTACTTAATGTATTTTTTATATTTTGTTTTATTTAATTTCTAAAATACAATCACCAACAGTATTTGTTCTTGTAATGCTGTTTTGGATCAAAACAAGTGTTACTTAAATTAATTTACAACTGTTAGTGTTTTAGTTTAAATTTTTAGGTTAAAAATATCTTTACTTAACAATTTGTAGTAATGTAAAACTGATTTGTTTATTTCCTAAATTTATTTTTTTTTTTACTGTTATTTTGTCTTTACAGTATAATAGTACTCTAGTAAATAGTAAGTAGTTCAGTGCAAAATGTTAACAAAATATATTTTTAACTGTTGTTCTGTAATATTTTTGAAATAAGTTTTAAATAATTGTTATTATCACTAGAATAAAACAATAAATAATAAATGTTTAAATGGAGCATTTTAACCAACCTACACTAATTGAGCATTTTCTAACTCCAATCTTTCTTTTTTTAGACAACTCTCATCCTGCTCTCTCCCCATCTGATGAACCATGATTGTCAGTTTACCTCAAATTAGTATCGGTGTTGTATTCTAATATCCTTTCAAAAGGAAAGAAACTGTCATAAATTATTTCCTTCGTATACTTTCATTTATCATAATCAGTAACTTTTTTTTCAGGAACAAAAAAAATATGAAAAACTGAAAATATCTTCGAAATCCACTTAAAAATTATTTTATTTTACTAAAATTAATATTAAGTTTTAAGGTAAATCCTAATTTGGCCAAATATGTTGTACATACGTATACTAGGAAAACGTTTAGAAGAGAAAGGAACTTATTTTTTATAAATAAAAAATAAAATATTTATTGTAATATATATAGGGAATAAAAAAATACACCAGTAAAAAGATAAACAAACTTTATAAAAAACGTAAATTCCATATAATTTTTATAAAAACTGTTTAATAAACATGACAATGTGCGAAAAAAAACTGCACAAACAATAAGAACTATTTCATATACTACACAAATATTTATTTAATTTATATATGATCTAGAGCAACTGGATATGTTTTTAAATAACAATAGTTATTGGACTCACCGCCAGCAATCCTTTGAAGTTTAATCTTCAATTAAAAGTCACTTGTGTACACTACAAAAATGTTTTTAGTTAAGTCTTTTAATATTGTCACATAGCTATTGAAATTTATATAAGCTAATTAAACATTTTATTTTATAATAAATCTCTACAAAAAAAATTCCTCTTAGAAAAATATAATGGTTTTGACTAAAATGTACTTTCTGGCCATGTTGAAAGGATAAAAAATTATATTCTGGTTTAATGGTTTATTTATAAGATAATGTTTACAAAATAATGTTAGAAAACTACATAAATATAATAGTTTTGTATTATGCTAAATCAAAATATTTTGACAGCAAGCGACGTAAAATACGAAACTGATTTAGTTCCAAGAGGTATTAAAATACAATTTTTATTGTTTACTAAATGTTATGTTGTATTAGGTCAATTCAAACTATTTATTCAGATTTTGACTCTAGAAAGGTTAAAGTTAAAAAAACACAGATGATCCATTAATTGAACATAAAAACTGCGCAACATGGTTGTGGTACAGGTTATCTATAAATTTGTTTTCCTTAATAACACGTTTTCATAAACATTTATAATCATAATATTACTCTCATTTTATTTTTATTTACTGTCTAAATATAAACCCTGTGTCCGTTAAATGGCTGCAGTCTGCAGATAAAAATAAACCAAGTAAAATATTATAAAAATGTAAATGTTGAAGAGTTTTTTGCTTAACATGGTATTCCATTTTATACTTGACTAGTTTCTGGAAAACTGTTTTATTTTTACTAAAATTGTATAAACAAAGTAAATAAAATTTGCAATCTTGTAATAATCATACTATCACATATAAAAATATAAATATTGTTTGTTACTACATCAATAACATAAGAAACTCGTGTTCTAGCAAATAAAAAACTAAGATATACATACATTAAATTAAATACATAAAGTCAAATTTGAGATGAGCTTTATAAATAAAATACAAATGAGTTAGAAAAGTGTAGGCTTATAATTTAAACATGTTATATAGCCATATAACTGTAACTGAAATATACACTGTTAATGCAACTAATTTAATAAATCAATTAAGTAATATACTGTATAAAGTTTTGAGTACATCAATCGTACTATTAAAAAGACAAAAAAGACGAAGTGACATTGCTCCCAAGAACCAAACTGACAAGATCATAATACAATTAACTGTTTGTCCTAATTAGTTAAGTTATATTTTGTAATTTAGTAGTTAAATAAATTATCTAATAAAGACATACATTGTTTAGGTAATTCTAACTTTGATAATAACAAGAGTGGCTGAATTATTAAAGGTAGATGTATTTTGTATGTTCAAGTGCATTACTCTAGTGACAAACAATATACTTACAGTTTACATGGCAACGTATATACACATAAACATAAAATAAAACATTATACGACGTCACGTAAACTAGTCTTGAAAGCTCTTAAACTTTGTAATTACATTAACGTTTGTTGCTGCTCAATACATGTTAACACAATAACTAGAGTGTTATTTTATTTTATAGTTTTATATTCAAACGTAGGCTGCAGCTTTTTAAAAGACATTGCACGTTCATACTATATCTTTAATGCCTAGCAAATAAGGACCGTACTGATTGATACTATATTAAATTTATGTTTTGTCATAACCTCTGTTTTGGTGTGTTTCTTTATTTTAGAAATGATTAAATCACACAAGGAACAACAGCTATTCTTCACAATATTTAAAAAAAAAAAAACAGCGACAATATAATATCTAGGCAATTTGTGATGTATTTAAACAAAAACTTCATTAAGTTAAGCAAATGAAACGAAAATGAAGCAAACAATGAGGAATGATTTTAAAACCAGGTTTACTGACATATATTGCATAACAAATTATCCACTAAAGTCAATATTGGCATAAGTTAAAACCATATCTGTCAACTGCACCTAATAAATCATACACAAAATATAAATAATCTGGCATCAAATCCAGAAATATAAGATACAATAAAGAAATACATAGCAATACAAATATTAGAATAGTCCCGAATTAACAAAGAGTTAAAAGCAACCAGGATAATAAATTTACAAACTAAATATTGCTCGATCTGTATCCAAACCAATTATAAACAACACTAAAAATAAGAGGCTCCGACCAGATAGAAAAATTACCTCAATCTGTGCTACATTAGTGATTAGTTACTTGACTGGAGCAATTTTATTGTTAATATATTTAAAATATATAAAAGAAGCATATTTAATTCCGTGTTCTTTAAGACTAGCATCTATACATTAGTGGTATATTAGTGATCCGCGATGGTGTGTTTGTCATCTGGTGATTGTATACATAAAAGAAAACAAACAGTTAGTTGTTATATGAGAATACATTTCCTAACCACATTTTACGCTACTTAATAATAATGTAATATATACTTACAGGTTATGAGACTATGTTTTTAATGAAAATATATAAACTACAGTATGACTACATAAAGACTACAGTATGTGTTTTCTTGCAGAATTACTACTAAGCACTTTGAGTATAATTATTTTTTTGAGTAAAAGTATCCTCAAAGTTCAAGTTAAAATAAAATATCTAGTCTTAAAAGTTTGGTATATATTTCTTAAGTTTATTATAAAGTGCTTTAATTCTCTATTCAAAAATATTTTTAAACACGTTTTTTCACTATCAAAATAGTTGTCAAATTCCAAGAAAAATTTTCTAAATTAAATAAATTGTTTACAATAAAATATTTACCAAATTGTAAACATTTAATTCTTAGTAAAACCGGAAATCGTATTTTGTATTTCCAATTTATCTATTAAGTAGAAAAGGAAATTTTTTATTCTAACCTAAGACAAATATATTTTATAGACAATATAATGAGATTGTTGGATTGATGAGATTTGGAACAAAATCCAAATCCATACAAATGAATAGATTAAAGCCCAGCAGGGGTGCCCACAGCAGGGGTTTGATGGCGCAAGTTGCGCCATCAGAATGTTTGGTGAGGAATCAATTTTTGGGGTGTTTTTCACAGTTTGGGGGGAATTTTCATATGTTCCTGATTAAAATCAATATAAAATATGAAGATTTGACGATTCCCCCCAAGAAATTAGGAGATAATCTGTTGTTTCTATGTGTTAAAAATCTCCAATTAATTATTCGTGTGAAAGTGCCGTATTATTGACAGCCAGACAATTCGACTACTACTACTTGTAGTGCAGTGTAGAGACGAGCCAAAAGAGGGTGCCGTGTGTGGTGTAAACAAAGTATAAACATATTATAGACATTTACAGCATTAAGAACCTGCCAAGGTCATTCTGCAAACAACTGCCCTCCCCCTCACAACAGTCCCAAAACCATGGTGTAAAACGGTGTAAGTAGATAACGGGTGCTACTCAGAAAGACGAGTTGTTTTTCAAAAATTTTCAAAACCTTTTTTCGTGCATCTATACAGGCCTAATAGACGTGTTTTCTGAAAATTTGTTCGAAATCGATCAAATAATTTCCTTTCTAGCTAATAATAATAATATTTATTAGTTAATCTCTATATAGGCCTAATAGTGTTTTGTGCAAATGCGTTTGAAATCGATCGAATAGTTTTCTATCAAGCTAGTAATAATATTTAGTTAATCTCCTACGTTTTTAATACAAAACAGTTTTATTGACTTATGTATTGCTTGTTTCTTTTTGGATGGAAATCACTTTCTTCATTTGTATGGTTGTCCATTTTACATATATTGCAGTTGTATTTTCGGAAGAAAAATCTATTCGGTGTATTATTATTTATTTTACATATTGTGTAAGTTTGTGTAGTCCTACATTGTTGGTCTTATATTCATTTTTTAACCCTTGAGTCCAAAAAAGTGGTTTTTACAAAATGTCCGTCTGTATGTATACAAAGCTAGAGCGAAAATTATTCGATCGATTTCAAACAAATTTGCACCACACATGTCAAGTAGGTCTGTTTGGATGCACGAAAAACGGGTTTGAACAATTTTGAAAAACAACTCCCTTTTTGGCCAAAAAACCCAGAAAAATCAGTTAGGGTATTATTTTTTTTATAAACAAACGGCTCTAACAATTTTGATCAAATTTGGCTTATTTGCAGCTCTTAATGTACCCTACCACATGCAGAAAACCGTATCTTTCTAAAAATTCTTGTTTAGCTAATAATAATAATAATAACTGATTTTTAGGGGGTTTTTGGCCAAAAAGGTGGTTGTTTTTCAAAACCTTTTTTCGATCATCTATACAGGCCTAATTGACGTGTTTGGTGCAAATTTGTTCGAAATCGATCGAATAGTTTTATCTCCTAGCTAATAATAATAATAATATTTATTAGTTAATCTCCTAGTTTAAAATCACCTCTCCTACCCCTCCTAAGTAGATATAATTTGTCATTTCTGGCACCTTTCTATACAAATGCGGCTAACCCCGAAAACGTCAACCCCCATTAACCCCAATCAACCCCAATTAACCCCAATTAACCCAATTGACCCCAATTGACCCCAATCAACCCCAATCAACCCCAATCAACCCCAATTAACCCCAATTACCCCTAATTAACCTCCCCAATTATCTCCGATTAAAAAGCAATTGCGATGCAAAACGCCGCACCAATCGACTTCAATCGACCTCAATCAACCCCAATCAACCCCAATTCACCCCAATTAACCTCAATTAACTCCAATTAATCCCACTTGACTGCAATTATGGCCGTAATTTAGACGATTTTTTTTCCCCCATTTAGCCCTAAATTATACAGTATAGCATAAAATTTTCGTTCTTTCTAAAGTACGATTCGTAAAATTTACCTTTCGTTCTTTCTAAGGTACGATTCGTAAAATTTACCTTTCGTTCTTTCTAAAGTACGATTCGTAAAATTTACCTTTCGTTCTTTCAAAAATACAATTCGTAAAATTTGACTATACCTCGTCATCATATTTTTAGGTAGAACACATTTACCTCAAAACTACGATTGGTAAAATTTAACGATTCGTAAAATTTACCTTTTGTTCTTTCAAAAATACGATTCGTAAAATTTGACTATACCTTGTCATCATATTTTTAGGTAGAACACATTTACCTCAAAAGTACGATTCAAAATCGTAAAATATAATTGTTACTTTTAAAAATAAAAAAACAGAGTCTATAATAGATAATCTCTTTACTATCGGAAATAAGTATTGACGCACATGTTGTTTCAGTTATTTTCCAACCTTTTAATAACCTTTGCTAACGTAAACAAGATATCCTATTGACGCACGTTGCTTCTTAGAATTCACGGGTGATGAATAAACAGTTCTAGATCACCGATAAAACTAAACGGGTCAGTTATTTATTAACCTTTACTGACGCAAATTAGATTTCATATTGACGCACATGTTGTTCTTCGAATTCACGAGTGATGTATAAAAAGTTCTGGATCAATGGTCAGACTGGTTATTTTCATGAATAAAAAATTTGCTATTGACGTACATTGCAAAGGTTGTACTGTGAAGGTTATACTGATTTAAAGCATATAAACGTTCAGAGTTACAGATATTTTCATAGTCTTCGTGTTACTGCTGCTGTAGTGTTTCTGTCTTCGTCTTACTACTACAGTGTTTTATTTGTTTGCTTCTCAACAGTGCTTTTTAGTTTTTACTTCAACTCTTCTCAGTTAACAGGACTTCTGTTTTGCTAAAGGTGAGATAAAGTGTATTAAATTTCTTGAAAAATGAATACTTCAAAATTATGTTTTCTAAAACTTAGTGATAAAGCTTATACACCTGAAAAAATGTCAGCTCAAGCTGCTGGATATGATTTGAGGAGTGCGTATAGTTCAATTGTACCAAAACATGGTAGACAATTAATAAAAACTGATTTAATGATTATTGTGCCGTTAAATTGTTATGGAAGGATAGCACCTAGATCTGGGTTAGCATTGAAACATTTTATTGATGTCGGAGCTGGGGTAATAGATAGAGATTATCGAGGAAATGTACAGATACTGTTATTTAATCATTCTGATGAAGATTTTATAGTAAATGAAGGTGATAGAGTTGCTCAATTAATATGTGAAGTAATAGCCTATCCAGATCTAGAAGAGATTAAGTATGTTGAGGATACTGGAAGAAATACAGGAGGTTTTGGTTCAACTGGAGTTTAAATTAAAAATATAAAAGTACAAATTGCATATTTTTTAAAAAAATTGTTACAAATTTTATTATATTTTAGAAAAATGGTTATACCATTTTCATTTATATTTTTAAATTATTTCAGAAAAAAATGAAACGAAAAGCCGGAGAAAAAACATCTTCATCCATGTTAGGTGAAAAGCCTGGTGTGTCAGGTGAAAATCAAAAAGAAGAAAAGATTAACGTGGTCGATGGACGACTTACTATTTATTGGATGATTGAGACAATCATCTTTTTTGGTGTAGATAGCTTACTTCGGTTAAAAAAAACTCAAACATCTGCTAAATCGGCTATGCACAAAGAAAAGAACGATGAAATTTTAAATATATTAAATGCTTTTGATAGTTTTGTTGATTTAGTGAAAAGCTTAGTTACACATTCTAGAAAACTTAAATACGATGATTTAATATATTTGTTTGAAAACAATGAAAATAATTTTAAAGATAAAACTTTTACAATAGGTGCAGGTAACTTTTTCACTCGTCTAATAAGTGAAGACAAATCAGGTTCAGATTCGGATTCGGATTCTTCGTCTAGTTCTGATGCCGAATTTAAATTTGGAAAATTATTTAGTCAATCAAAAAGATCTAAATTGTCTAAAAAATCTAAAGATGTTACAATTAAACAAATTTTTCAAACAAATACTGACAAAAAAAGAAAATTAATGAAATCTCCAGGTGAAACTGGGTCTCATTTGATCAAAATTGAATTAACCGATTTAAGAGATTTAAGGAATGTCGCGGAAAAGCAATATTGGACCAAGGTAAATAAAAAGGCATACTTCGTACTAGACGAAGAATACGACGATGACGAAGAAACGTTAAAATCTATAATGGATGTTTTATATAAAGCTGGACAAAAAATATCGACAATTCCAAATGTCGATATTCAGTGTCACAAAGCGGCTGTAAAACAAAATTCAGGTTATTTTTAAAATATTAGTTGAAAACAGTCGCTATTCAATGTTGTAATTATTGACAAAATTTTATTAAAATGATTTAGTTAAAAAATTAGATTTTATTACATTTCAGAAAAGAGATGAGTAGAAAAAGAAATGCTACGCCTTCTTCGTCCGCCATATTGCCTAGCGTAACAGGTGAAAACCTTAATCGAAAAATTGCAAGATTGGAATTAGTACAAAATACTAACGATTTTGTAGAGTTAGAAAATGCGTTTAAAGGCATTTTAAAAACTTTTTATTTAAAAAATAATGAAAATGAAATTAAAGATGTATGTCTACTTTTAACCTTTAATAAGGATAAAATTAAAAACATTATCAGAAAATGTTTAAATATTTATAGAAGTGTTAAATTTAATATATTGATTGAGTGTACATACACAAAACCCATGACTAATGAGTTTCAAGATCGTTCTTTTAAAACTAAAAATGAAACTGTGTTTCAAGCAACAGATATCAATCGTATCTTACATAATATGTTTACAAAAATCTGTCACGAAGAATCTGAATTGGAAAGTAAAGGCAGTGGTTGGGCTTTATATTCGGTTGATAGTATTTTACTTCGTTTCAGTAAATATAATCCTTTGAGAGGTAGTTCATTTCTTCCTCTACCTAAATGCATTGAAGTAAAGCATGCAATTATAAATGTACAAAATTATAATGATAATTTTTGTTTTAAATGGGCTATTTTAAGTAAGTATGTAGAGAAAAATGCTCACAAACTCGGTCCAAAATATTATAAACTGATTGATAAATTTAATTTTAACGAAATTGACTTTCCTACTCCATTAAAACAAATAAATAGATTTGAAAAAAATAACGATGTTTCTATTAATGTATACGGGTTGGATAATAACAATATGTTAGTTCC
Source organism: Philaenus spumarius (assembly GCA_018207615.1). Classification (NCBI taxonomy): domain Eukaryota; kingdom Metazoa; phylum Arthropoda; class Insecta; order Hemiptera; family Aphrophoridae; genus Philaenus; species Philaenus spumarius. Next base: position 47,679 of record JAGFPH010008768.1, read on the forward strand.
ACTTAAAATTTGTGATTATGAAAAAAATAATCACTTTGATTTATTATTACTTACAGATGAAAATGGTGTAAGTCATTATACTTATATTAAAAGTTTTTCTAGATTAGTAAATTCTCAAATAAGTAAAAATATTCATAAGAAAGCTATTTGTAAACGCTGTCTATCGCACTATCAAGGTAACGAGAGCGAAGAAAAATTAAAACAACACATTAAAACATGTTTATCTAATAAACCAGTAAGAGCTATTATGCCAGAGAAAAAAGAGGATTCGCCTCCTACAGTTAAGTTTATAAATTTCCATTATAATTTGTGTGTGCCTATTGTAATTTATGCCGACTTTGAATGCTTATTAAAACCAGTAAATGAAAGATTAACAAAATCAACATTTGTAAACAACGAACACGAACCGATGAGTTTTTGTACATACATAGTAGCCGATAAAAATGTTTTATCCAAAGAAATAATTGATAACTTGCCGAAAGATCCTTTTTTATATAGAGGGGAAAAAGCTCCCGAAAAATTTATGACATACTTAATTAAAATAATGAATACAATTGGTAAAATAGCAAAAGATAAGAAAACAATGTTACCTCTCACTCAAGAAGAAGAAATTAAATTTAAAAATGCTATGTACTGTGAAATGTGTTCTTGTGAGTTCACAGGATTTCACAGACCGGTTCGTGATCATTGTCATTTAACTGGTCGTTTTAGATCTGTCCTATGTAATAAGTGTAATTTGAAAAGAGTAAATCAGAAATATGTTCCTGTTTTTATACACAATAGTTCAAATTATGATTCGCATTTCATAATTAAACAATTAGGTTGCGATTCACAGCGTATTAACATTATACCTAATAATAAAGAAAAGTATATATCATTTGAAAAATATACAAATAATGGACTAATTTTAAGATTTGTTGATACTTTTAAATTTTTAAATACGAATTTAAATTCTCTTTCCAGTTATTTAGCTCAAGATCAATTTCATCATGTCAAACAAAATTTTAAAAATGACGATATACCATTTGTTACGAGAAAAGGTGTATTTCCATACGAGTATACAGATTCTTGGGACAAATTGGAAGAATCACATTTACCGCCTAAAAATTATTTTTATAATAGTTTACAAAATTGTCATATTACAAATGAAGAATATGAATTTGCTAATAACTTTTGGAATCATTTTCATTGTAATACATTGGGCGATTACAGCGATCTGTACTTGAAAATTGATGTGCTTTTACTATGCGATGTTTTTGAAAATTTTAGAAAATTATGTATTGACTTTTATGAATTAGATTGCGCTCACTATTTAACATTACCAAGTTTTACTTTTGATGCAATGTTGAAATTTACTAAAGTTGAACTTGAGCTATTTACGGATTATGATAAATATATATTCATAGAAAAGGGAATAAGAGGAGGTATATCATCCTGTATAAAACGTTATGCTAAAGCAAATAATCCTTATCTAGGTGATAGCTACAATAGTGATTTACCTAATTCATATCTTTTGTATATTGACTGTAATAACCTCTACGGGTGGGCTTTAAGTAAATCTATGCCGAAAAATAAATTTAAATGGAAAAAAAATATCAAAAATTTTGACATACTATCTATACCTGACGATTCTCCTAAAGGTTATATATTGGAAGTAGATATTGAATATCCTGAAAAATTACACAATTTACATAATGAACTTCCGTTTCTCTGTGAAAATAAATGTCCGCCTAACGAGAAACAAACTAAATTATTAACTACTTTAGAAGAAAAAAAGAATTATGTTGTTCATTACATTAATTTAAAGCAAGCTGTTCAAAATGGTTTAATAATTAGGAAAATTCATAAAATTCTAAAATTTAATTAGGAACCTTGGTTGAAACCTTATGTTTTGTTCAATACTGAAAAACGAAAACTAGCAAAAAACATTTTTGAAAAAGAGTTTTATAAATTATTAGTAAACGCTATGTTTGGAAAAACAATCGAAAATATACGAAAGAGGCAAGTCATTGAATTAGTGAATAATGAGAAAAGATTAAATAAACTTATATGCAAGCCAGTTTATCTGGAATCGATAATTTATGATGAGTCACTTTGTGCAGTTCGAAGTGCGAAAGAAACTGTTTTGTTTAACAAGCCTATTTATATAGGTTTCAGTGTATTAGAATTGAGTAAGAGTTTGATGTATGATTTTTATTATAATGTATTGAGAAAAAAATATGGATTAGACAATATGAACCTTTTATATATGGATACTGATTCTTTCTTTCTAGAAATTATTACAGATGATATTTATAAAGATATACTAGAACCTGATCTTAAAAATTTTTTTGATACATCTGATTATCCTGTTAATCACAAGTGTTATTTTGACTATAATAAAAAGGTGTTAGGTAAATTCAAAGATGAATGTAACAGTAATCCTATAATTGAGTTTATTGGCTTACGACCTAAACTCTATTGCTTTACATGTAAAAATTTTGATAACAATGTTTGTGAAAATAAAAAGGCAAAAGGTGTTACTAAAGCTGTTGTAAAACAAAATATACATTTTCAAGACTATAAAAATTGCTTAAACTTTTATATAAATATTAGAAAAGAATGTAAAGTGTTTCGATCTCAAAATCATTGTTTAAAAACACTTACAATTAATAAGATTGCTTTAAGTGCATATGACGATAAGAGAATCATCTGTGATGATGGTATAAACACTATAGCTTATGGACATTATCAATATTGAAAAATGTTTTAAATTATTGTAACTGATTTATTTATTGTAAATTACAATTTTATTGTATTGCTCATTGCGTTTTATTTTTATACCTCAAATAAACTTTTTTTTGTACAATGTAAAACACTGTAGTAGTAAGACGAAGACTATGTAAATGTAAAATGTTGTTCATATAAATACAATTTTAATGACTTTTGATTTATTTCTTACCACCTCTTGTATCATTGCGTTTATACCTTACTCTTTCTATGGAGAGGGAATTTAAATAATAAACACAACAATCAATAAAATTAGTTTAAATTTTTTTTTATTGTAATAATATTATAGTACTTTACGCACAATACCAGACAAAGGAGTATATTCTATAAGTCCATCCTGAATTATAAGACAGTAAGCTGCAGTGTTCGCTTCAATATTTTCACTTGTTTCGAGTTCCACACGGACATCCAAAGTTCCTGTTTTTAATGTTTCATTTTGCCTTGAACAGTCTATGACAAATAAAGGAGTTTTGGCAAAAAATGTACTGCTATCAACAGAAGGTTTGTTGTTACCACCTTCGTAATACGATGATTGAAATTTTGCAAACATATCGTAAATAATTGCTTTATTTCCATTCAAATTGTCGTAGGGATAATATTGTGAATTAAGATATAGTTTAACGTTTTGAATTTTACAAAAATCAAAATGGCTAGAATTTTTATCATTAACATTTTTCCTATTTGTTTGAAATGCAATTATTACATAACGTGGTTTTTCAGTATTGGATGCTGTTTTTACCGTCCAAGTTATATTTTTACTTTGCGGTAATGCTGGATATTCTTGAAGTTGCATACGACGAAATGGTACAGATATAGGTTGATCTTTGTCTGTTAATCGTAAGAGTGATAAGTTATAATCATCTGAAACTTTAATGTAAGGTATTTTCCAAAAGATTTTATTAATAACTAGTTCCACCTTATTATCAGCGGTTTGCGTTACAATTGCATTTACATTCGTTGAACTTCTCAACAGTATTAGTTCCTGTTTAACATTCATAATTATATGTTTATAATCTTCGGCGAATCCAAGAAATAATTTTAATGGAATACAAAATGAAAATGTTTTTGTATTTTTCAATGGTAATGTATCCAAACTCCAACCGGCATTTAGTAATATATTTTTTTCATCTTCACGGCTTGTTAGTAAATTTTTTATTGTTGAAGTTATTCCGACATTTTTTATGCGATCTATCTCTGTACCACAAATTTCATATCGTATTTCATCGAAAAGAAAAGCCATTGCATTGCTGATAAGGATAATGTTTTCATCTTCTGATCCATCAGATTTTATTCCTTTAAACGATCCCTCTATGTATATGTAACTTTTACTGGGCAGTGTGTACACATTCTGTTGGTGAACAGGTATACGAATTTCATCGTTTATCCCATACGTTGTTTGTGCATACGGAAGATGGGTGTGGTACTCCAAATCAACAATAGTCTCATCAAAATTAATTTTTTCATCCACTTGCAACATATTTTTTATTTACAATAAAACCTAAAGATTCAAGAAAGTTTTTGTTACTCCTTGTTAACTTAACAAAAGTTTGATTAGAACTGATTGGCAATGAATTGGAAGTATTACTTTTATTATTGAAAATTAATACCATCCTTAAGTAGATTCACGTCTTAAATGAAGTCTCAATGTAACAGATTCGTCTCTGAAGTTTATAAGTCGTCCCTCCTGATCCTCGAGTCGTACTGATATGTTGTGAAGAAGTCCAGTTATATTTAAAGGTAAGTATATTACGGTAGTTGGTTTTTCAACAATTTTATAACCAGGCTCGACTAATGGATAAAATTCATGAAGAATATGGCCTTCTACACCATTTTTATATGAGCCACGCACAATGTTGCAAGCAACACGTATTGTGTCCACTTTGTTAATGTTGACAGTATTTGAAGAAGTATGCCATGTATTAGGTTCCAATTTCTTCTTTTCAAATCCTAATAATGGACCAATGCTATCGGGTTTGTCGAATCTTATAAGTTTTGAACAGAATATTTTAGTTTTCAAGGTATTATTATTCCCTCTTATATCTAATACAACTTGTGTTTTTTTATGTTTTTCAATGATAGCTTCTTTTAAGAAAGAAATTATATTTTCTATTT